>JACXGK010002103.1:31665-59101 GCA_016801125.1 Novumbra hubbsi | reverse complement strand
ATCCCAGACATCTGCAGTGTGATCACACCAGGAGGAATCCCAGACATCTGCAGTGTGATCACACCAGGAGGAATCCCAGACATCTGCAGTGTGATCACACCAGGAGGAATCCCAGACATCTGCAGTGTGATCACACCAGGAGGAATCCCAGACATCTGCAGTGTGATCACACCAGGAGGAATCCCAGACATCTGCAGTGGGATCACACCAGGAGGAATCCCAGACATCTGCAGTGTGATCACACCAGGAGGAATCCCAGACATCTGCAGTGTGATCACACCAGGAGGAATCCCAGACATCTGCCACTGCCACAACTCACAGCAGATTCAGGAGAGTTGAAGATCAATGCCTCCCTGCTCCCTGGGCAAGGAGGTACATTTGGCATCTGAGGGGCCTTCCAGCCTCTCCTTGGACTGTGAAACAGCCATGGCTTAAGAGCGCAGCTTGTCACATTGCCAGTAGAAGCTTTTGTCTAAACATCTTCAAAGGGCATAAATGGATGTTTGTGTGTGTGTCGGTGTGTATATTATTAGCGAAGTGTCTATTTCCTCTATGTGTCCTGGCACGCCCACCCAGCTGGACTGGGCCCAGTAGGAAATGGCCTCCTCTTGTGCAACGCTTTCTTCAGTAGACTACAGCTCTTCCCAATGAAGAGCACAACTTCTGACCCTTTGTGTAAGACATCCCAAATAGCAACCTAACCCCAAAACCGTGAACAACTTTCAACTAAATGTGTGTATAGTGCACTTCTTTTGACCGAGACCTGCAGGTATGACTTCATGAATCCATACTCTATATTAGCTTTGCAGAGGTATGTAGTAAAACACAACGGTATTCAAATCTGGCCCAGGAAGCTCATGACACCCCATGTTTATAGTACAAATCTCTAATCAGGGACTCTTGGCCTCAGGGACTCAGGCCTTCTGTTCTACCTCATAGATATTTGCAGTATATCGGGACAAGGCTAACAATACAAAATCAAGTTAGGTGAAATATTTTGGAAGCCAATGGAACATGACCATCTTTGTGGCATTCAGCTGTGGAATAGACATTTCCTCAGTGATGCTCACACCTTTATTTTGAAGTCAAAAACAGACTTCAGAACAGCTACTGTACAAACTCATGAATACATCCCCCGTCCCAGGAACACAACATTGTTAAACGCACATAAGCTTCCGATTCCCTTTTTATTTTCTTTTGTACACTGGGCCTTTAAAGGAGACTAGCCCTGCCCTCTAACATATACCGCGTGCGAACACACACCCCACAGCCTCTCCAAGGGAAGCCTCTCCCCCCCAGGTGTCACCCCAGCTCTCCTCAGGGTGGGTGAGGTCATTCTGGGGTGGAACGAGGGGAGGGTGAGTTGGTGAATCGGCCCTTGTTTTCTTCCTAAACCAGACGAGGAAGGGTGTCTTACAGATGTCGTTCGGCAAGTGTTTTCTAAGTCCAAGTCAACTCAAAGATCTCTATGACACTATACCCAAGCTAAACACAGGACAGAGTTGACTGATGAGTCACCACTGACTTGGAATGACTCAACATTTCCACCAAAAAAGGAGTCAATTAACTTAATAAATAGGTAGCCTGGTTTGTGCTGTCTGGTTTGTGCTGTCTGTTTTGTGCTGTCTGGCCTATTCCAGTTGTTCATTATCCATCCAAATAGATTTGTGTGGTAGCACAGATAGATTTGCAACCATTGCAGTGCTGTGGTTTTACGTCAAGGAGCAGTGGTCCGTTCTGGAGGGTTGCGGAGCCCCACAGCTGGCTGTGTATGACGGGAAAAGCCTGTAGCAAATGGTGGGGGGGGGACATCTCAAGGGATAAAATTACCTTGACAATGCACTGCAGTGTGGAGCAGAGACGTCCTACATATGTTGCGTGGTTTGCTGAGCCAAAAGAGTTTGGCAGAGCCGGAAAGGACATGATGGCTCAGAGGATATGTACTGTTACTGTCTCTCTGTTGTTAGGCCCTCTCTGTGTGTATCTCTCTGTTGTTAGGCCCTCTCTGTATGTATCTCTCTGTTGTTAGGCCCTCTCTGTATGTATCTCTCTGTTGTTAGGCCCTCTCTGTGTGTATCTCTCTGTTATTAGGCCCTCTCTGTATTTATCTCTCTGTTATTAGGCCCTCTCTGAGTGTATCTTTCTGTTATTTGGCCCTCTCTGTCTGTTGTTAGGCCCTCTTGTATGTATGTCTCTGTTATTAGGCCCTCTCTATCTGTTGTTAGGCCCTCTCTGTATGTATCTCGCTGTTGTTAGGCCCTCTCTGTTGTTAGGCCCTCTCTGTATGTATCTCTCTGTTGTTAGGCCCTTTCTGTATGTATCTCTCTGTTGTTAGGCCATCTCTGTATGTATCTCTCTGTTGTTAGGCCCTCTCTGTATGTATGTCTCTGTTGTTAGGCCCTTTCTGTATGTATCTCACTGTTGTTAGGCCCTTTCTGTATGTATCTCTCTGTTGTTAGGATCTCTCTGTATGTATCTCTCTGTTGTTAAGCCCTCTCTGTATGTATGTCTCTGTTGTTAGGACCTCTCTGTATGTATGTCTCTGTTGCTAGGCCCTCTCTGTATGTATTTCTCTGTTATTAGGCCCTCTCTGTATTTATCTCTCTGTTATTAGGCCCTCTCTGTATTTATCTCTCTGTTATCAGGCCCTCTCTGTGTGTATCTTTCTGTTATTTGGCCCTCTCTGTCTGTTGTTAGGCCCTCTTGTATGTATGTCTCTGTTATTAGGCCCTCTCTATCTGTATGTTAGGCCCTCTCTGTATGTATCTCTCTTTTATTAGGCCCTCTCTGTATGTTGTTATGCCCTCTCTGTATGTATTTCTCTGTTATTAGGCCCTCTCTGTATGTATTTCTCTGTTATTAGGCCCTCCCTGTATGTATTTCTCTGTTATTAGGCCCTCTCTGTATGTATTTCTCTGTTATTAGGCCCTCCCTGTATGTATTTCTCTGTTATTAGGCCCTCTCTGTATGTATTTCTCTGTTATTAGGCCCTCTCTGTATGTATTTCTCTGTTATTAGGCCCTCTCTGTATGTATTTCTCTGTTATTAGGCCCTCTCTGTATGTATTTCTCTGTTATTAGGCCATCTCTGTATGTTGTTATGCCCTCTCTGTATGTGTCTCTTTATCACTACTCTCTCCCTCCATCGCACACTTCCTCTATCTACCATCTCTCCAACTCTCCCCCTCTCTCTCTCCTCTATCCCTCTTCCTCTATCTATACTTTCTCCAGCTCTTCCCTTTATCTCTCTCTCTCCTCTCACTCTCAATCTCTATCCATTATCTCTCCCTCCCTCTTTTTTGTTCTTTATCGGTCTTCCTTTTGTATTGTTTTACTTGTGTTGCCAATTAGATTAACTCTTTTCAAGTCCCCTCTCTTTTGGGTTATTTACTATTGGTAGCTGTTGGTTCCCATGGTAACACACACAAACGCACACACACACACTCACACACTGACCAAACCCGGCAAAACTGATGTGAACACTACTCCCCCTAGTGGTCACAAAAAGCCACTGAAGCTGACCAAAAGAATAAGTTCCAGTCAATCTCGTCACTGCGGTCCGTATGTCGCTGCCTAATTAGCGTGATTATTGTAAACAGGACCACACATGAATATGGGATGAATGTTTCATCAATCTATTGTAGTTGGAAAGTAATTTTCTTTTCCAAACTGTTATTTTTGTTGTCTTTGTCGTTAGGCCTAACCATGCATAATACATCATTACATGTATGGCATGTAAAAATCGTTTATTTAGTTAAAAGCACGGTTTGCATTTCAATACTTACTGTTAACAAAGCATATAACTTATAGGGGTTCATTTGATTTGAATGTTATCGATGTTCATTGTTTTTGCAGATTTGATTTGGTCTGGTTATAAGGTTGACTTTTATTACACACTTATATACAATACATGTGTAATTACAAATCTACACACCCTTCATTTAATGTTCGTTGCGGAGTAGTTGCCATAGAGGGTTATTAACACATACAATATTCAGTTATTTCAGATAGAGACTAGACTACGCCTTAGATTGAAAATATCAGCTTGCATGGAAGACAACACAATAAAATGTCAGAATAACAAGAACTGTCACAAAATCTGGAACAGACTAATAGAAAAGTTTTTGGCAATGACTTTGGCCCTTTATCTGCCTCCCAGAATCTGATGAAATGGAGGATGCCGTCTTTTGTGTCTTGGCAACCAGTCAGTGCTAACCAGTGTTAGCGCAAAGACTGGGAGTCTACAGGGATTCATAGCATGCTAGCTAAATGGCTTCGTTGCCAAAATCCCAAACTATCTCTTTAATCATGAGAGAATGATGATCGCCCCATATCCATTGTGAATATAGGAAATTACATGTGAATGCTAACAGACGTTTTTGAGATACATTTCAAAAGAATGATTAATGATGTATCTGAGCTATTGCCGCTGTGTTAGACAGCAGACAGACATTTTATAACAACTACCCCTTCCAAAAAAAGGATTCGAAAAGGAATCTAAATTAGGCCAAAATATTATTTTGCCACTGGCAAATTAAAAAGGCTTGTTCTGTCTCCCTCAATCACTGACTCTGAGCCCAATCTCCTAAAAAAAAATAACAAACACTGGATTTTGAATTTGAAACAATTCCTCCTGAAGTCTAAATCAATGCAGATTATGGTATAATGAGAGCCTAGAGATGATTACTAAATAATTGCCATTAAACATATTAGTTTGAATGGTTTATCTGTGTTTATCCTGTATTCATTTGATAGGAAAAACTAATTAACTTAGGTATTTAAAGTAACAAAACATTGATCAGGATAAGTCTGTCTGTGTGTATGTAAATAGAGCCATTCGCGTCCCAAGTTAAACAAGACGGACGTTAATTATACTCTGTTGAAGAAGAAGTTAACTGGAAGCATCTGTTTATTGGACTAACAATGGAACAAGTTAAATATGCTTAGTAAGTAGATATACGAATCCCATTGTTACAGCGTCAGAATCGTTGGCTCATGTTTTAAACTAGTGATCAAACACTACCACTATCTTCCATTTCATGGGTTGATTTTTTGTCATGCGTTCTGTTTAGTAAATAGCCCCATTTGGCACCATTAGCTTCCCGCTTAACCTTTGACCGGCACAGTTTCCTTGGCCACCTCGATGCTCACACCGCAGAGTAGTACAGGCAGCGTGGGATCGCACGGACTGAGAAAAGAGGAGGCTTAAAATAATTCACCACAGGTCTACTTGGACCGAAATTCACGTGAGAGTCTTTCAGAGCAACATCTGTTTTGCTCTGTGAAGGAGGTTGCTAAGGAGGTTGCTATAAAATATATGATTTTTTTCATTGTATTCATCTGTCTTTGTGTTTAGTACAATGCCTTATAGTTGGGTGATCAGCCTAGGGCTTTTTAGAATGTTGGTACCTTTCAAACGGGTAAAGCCGCTGCTTCCGCAACACCCGCATCAGGAAGGAGGGTGTAGGAATCAGATCCACTGCGGTTCCAGCCCCCCCCCATCCCTCTCCTCCCATCTCGCTGTCCTGTGTAATAAAAAATCATTGAGACACTAAAAAAGAAAAAGAAATAATTAAAGGATTGGGTCTGCCACACTCATGAGAATTTTAAAATTTATCTGACCTACATTCCTCTGAGATTTCGGCTCTAGTTGTTGTTTTTCTGAGAGACTGAAACATGTTGTACATCGGTGGTTTTTCTGAGACACTGAAACATGTTGTACATCGGTGGTTTTTCTGAGACACTGAAACATGTTGTAAATCGGTGGTTTTTCATGGACGCAGAACGACACCTGGAGGAAAATGATATGTCCGTGTTACACGCACACACTCACAACAGGCAGCGTCAACAGTTGTTTCTTTTTATTCACAGGCCCTCTGGGTCGGTTGGGTTTCCCTTCTATCTGGCCTGGCCATCAGAGATCTGCCTGGGCATTCAGTGAGACCAGTCAGGCAATGTGGTGGGTTTACTGGCATCTGAGCCACCAGGCTGAGCTGGTGGGTACATTAACGGTTCCACATGTGACCTCGCTTCCAACCGGCGATGTGAACTGTCAAAAGATCAGGGAGATCCTGTCTGTCTGTTTGTCTGTCATTGTGCCTCTCTGTACATGTGTCTGTCTATCTATGAATATGTTTGTGTGTCTGTCTATGTATATGTCTGTCTGTTTGTCTGTCTGTCTGTCTATGTTATGTATCTGTCAATCTATCTGACTGTCTATATGTCTGTCTGTCTTTGTGTCTGTCAGTCTATATGTCTGTCTGTCTGTGTGTCTGTCCATGGCAGTGCTCAACATGTTAGGAGCCCCATACATGTCTTATGCTCAATGGAAGGGTTAGGGTGGAATTTGGGACGTGCTTGGCATTTATGATATCATGTCATTGTGTGGGACTGTGGGACCTTGTCTGAAAGTTTCATAACTTGTGCATAATGACAACAAATGTTTTTAGGGTGTCAGACATATATGGCATTTTGATGCAAATGCTTGCATTAAGCAGCAACGTGCTGCTTAAAACAACCCAGGAGTCAAACTGTTGTTGCCACATGTAACGTATCACTCTGAACATACAACCGTAACAGCTGTGACCGGATTGTGAGTGCCCAGCTAGAAAACAAAAAGTATTTGTTGCAAGTGGCCATTAAAAACTCCTGGTCCTACCGAAGGTCAAAACCTTACCATACGAATATGTATCAGCGTTGTAAATTATACCACAGGTAGCTAATCTTTTAGCACAGTCTTGTTTGCACACACACACACACACAAACACACACACAGTCTCTTTTTATTTCTTTTCTAATGAGCTGCATGTTTTCTCCCTGCTGTTTCACAACACACTGACTTACTGTCACGACCACATGCTACATATTAAATGGATGAAAAAGAATCAGGTCCTGTTCTAAAAGGTTTCCTATTCCCTATTCTGTCCGCTTCTAGTAAACAGTCTAATAGGGCCTATACAGTCACTATAAACGAAACCAAGCGCTTTTGGAACACAGCTGAAGGGCTGTATTCATTTCGATCACAACCCTCCCCTTCCCACACACTTAGGATTTCTTCAGTGGAGAAGCCAATCATGGCCAAAAAACACTTGGGTCAGATTTATCCCAGTCCTCTGTTATAAATTACACTTGAGGACTTTTTGCAGTCTACTTATGCCCACAGGATATACTGTATACTGCACCACTGCACTGGGGACCAGGCAGGCCTTTCTGGTTGTAAACCGAACAGCAGAAGTATCTATTCCTCTAAGCGACACTAGAGGGAGAAATTGTGTACTTAGAAGCTATCCTATCAGCATGAGTATCCCCACGTGGTTTTGACCTCATCCGGAAGTTTTTTATTAATTAATTACTTAATGACATGGTGATTCCTTAAAAGACACCTGAAATCTGTTCCTTTCTAATTAAAATATTTTTTGTTTACTAAAGGTAATTATCACAACAAAGAACATTTGGGGTTTTTTATATCTAATTTGTGCCTGAAAGTAACAGCAATAGGCCTTATTAGCCTAGAATTCATATTCTTGTAATATCCATTCTTTCAACCTCCCCGTTTCTCTCCCCTTCCTGTCTAATTCCCTTTCTCTCCCTCTTAATATACTGTGTATATAATTGCTTCCTCCGCTTGCTTTATTTTATCTATTATTTAAACTTGTAGTCACGTTGAGAATCTTGTGAGAGCCTGAATAACCCAAACGAATTATACTGATTAGACTTTCATAGCCTGGACACAGCGTTTTCAAAAACAAGCTTTGTAAGTTAAACCAAATCTTTTGTTGACCCGTTTGTTTTTCACAGGTCAGTAGAGTGATATTTAACAATGGGAGAGAGAAAAAATGAAATATGTGAATTATGCTTTAAACAAGCTATGCTTGTCTCCAAACCGGGTCTCCAAACCGTTCCACGGAGGGCCGAGTGTCTGCAGGTTTTCACTCTCACCTTGTACTTGATTGATTAATTATGTCACTGATTGGTTAGGTCTACCCTCATCTGGTTATTTAGGTCTGAACCTGGAACCAATTTACAGGAAAAAACTAAAACCCGCAGACACTCTGCCCTCTGTGGAACGGTTTGGAGACCCCTGCTTTATAGGTTATGAATGCAGCTCAGATAAACCATCAATTATTTAAATATGAAAACAAAGGTAATATAATGGCACTCTGTTCTTTTCATATAAAAACACGATGCAAATAAAATAGACCTATAAATATTCAAAAGACACGGAAAAAAGAATATCTTATGTTTTCTTTGTCTAGTTTGTGGGACCACTAAAGCATAGGCGGTCATTGACGTGTACAGCATATTATGCCAGAGGTACTACATTCACCATCAGATGGCGCTAACACATTTTAACAAAGTTTTTCGGCTTTACAATAAAACGAAACCTGTTCTCTATCGTATGTATTTTGCATTTTTTGCATAACTCACTCGAAGCCTATAATAATTAATTCAATAGTTACAGTCTATGCAACATAGATATCATTTAACGTGCATTTTGGCAATGGTGTTTGCAAAAGACACGTTTTTACAGCTTTTCTGGTCATTTTGTGCCATATATTGCGTTAAACCTGATTTGTTTTCATTCATACGCCGAAAAGGAGCAAACACTGCGCATCTGGCGTGCTGCATGAACGGGACAGGGGCCCTTGGGGTACCTCGAACGTCACTAATGTCCGAACCAGCATGGAGACATTCCTTTACACACGTCGCCTTCTATACCAATCAAGCGTGATGGTGGCCCGGGGTTTGTCGAAAGACAAATTGAACCGGTGTTGTACGGTTGCGATTAAGTTTGCGCCCTTTAGAATAACTTGTTTGGAGACATGCATTTCGTTTTTACGCTAACACAACACTCGGCTCCGTTTTGTAAGAACAGAAAATGGGTTTGCTTAGTGGGAATGCCCATAGCTTGCTCCACCCAAAGAGGATATGAGTTGTTGGAAAAGGGCCAGAGTCTAGGTTTCTTACCAAAAAGAGAGGCGAGCAGAAGTTGCTGAACTATTGGAAATCCCTGCCCGAGAGTTTGGCATAAAGATCGTATGTGAGTTTATATCATTCAGCACAATCGCATGGCATTTGAACAATGCTCCGAAGATGGCTGTAGCTACTGTAGTAATTTCGGGGAACAGAGTGCAAAAAAGTGGTTTTTTGGAGGTTTTGGTGAGGGACCGATGGCACAAAGTTTGGGCTAACTTAAACGAAGAAGCTCTGACGCTGAGTTGCGAGGACCAAGGGGGGAATGTAAACCTCAACGGCATCACCAATGGATCTTACGGCAGCGGCGCCACTCACCCGGATCCCACGAGCAGTCCGAAAACTGCGGCGAGGACGGCATTCACGGATTTACCCGAGCAAGTGCCTGAGGCGATCGCGAACAGAAAGAGATGTGTGAAGGTGATAAAGCAAGAAGTAGGGGGACTGGGCATCAGTATAAAAGGAGGAAAGGAGAATAAAATGCCGGTACTTATTAGTAAGATTTTCAAAGGTCTCGCTGCGGATCAGACACAAGCCTTGTACGTGGGCGACGCAATTCTATCCGTGAACGGTGTGAACCTGAGGGATGCTACACACGACGAGGCGGTGCAAGCGCTCAAACGAGCCGGTCGGGAGGTGACGCTGGAAGGTAAGGATCAACTTCCCCCACCCTGTTACGTTTTCCACCCGATCTCCCCTCGTGGTTTCTTGGTGAACCATGGATGTAGGCTACTCAAAGCAGAACATGGCCAACAGCACTCTGCAGGCAAACAATTCAACCTGTCAACTGAGAACTCGGCTACTTAATTTCTTCTAGCAGCTTTAATTTATCAATAGGGTTCCCATAGAAACCGAAATGAAAGTCAAAAAGTGAAATAGCCCAGTTCGTGCACCTGCCAAAATAAAACATTTCGGTAGGGATATCAGGCGACTCTTCACAGAACACGTTCATTAATGTTCCTCATCAAAATTAACTAAATGCTACCACTGCTCTGATTTGTATACAGACAACATGAATCCGTCCAACTGACAGTTGAGACAGTTAACGGTCGGCTGCCTTGTATAAACACCCTCACCGTCCCAGTTGAGAGCTGGTTTTTCTATCTCTCATTCACACATGCGCGCGCACACACACACACACACACACACTTGAGAGAGCAAGGTTATTAACGTCCTTGGTGGTAATGATAAGCTCACTCTTACTAGACAGGAATGCATTGTCCTTTAACAGTCTCTTATAGCAGTTCTGAAGGAGCTTAGAACCAGATGTTCACCCACGCTTTATCGTAAGTGATTAAGGCAGGATTTGTGTTTGTTGCAAATACTTTTGTACGGTGCATGGTTTTGCAAATACTGTACGGGTCCTCAATAATGGTCACATTTGTAACAGACCTTTGGTCTCGCATGAAGCCCTATCAAAATAAAGATGAAGCAGAAACTAAGGTACAGCATTTCACCCGAGCTGGGGAAGCCAAGGGAGCGGAAGTTAGGGAAGACGAGGAAACATCTGACGTGCGTTACAAGAGCTGTGACTCCCGGAGGACACCTGCCGCCCTCACGGGATACATTTTGCATTTAAATAATCTAGCAGACGCTCCGATCCAGAGCAACTTGTCGTCTTGCGCATGTACTTGCATACAGCTCGTGGTCAGTTTGTTTTTCGTCGCGTTAGACTGTACAGCCTTAGTTATTCTGGGCTCGTCAGGTGTTTCCCTACCGGTACATAACATTATATAGGAGTTCATTATTTATTTTACACAAGCCAACAATGACGTAACATCCGTTGTATTACACCTGTTTTAATCATCCGAACTCGTCTCAAGTGGCACAACAGGAACTGAATTGTATTCCGATCACATTTTCCGGTCTGTGCGCGTGTTTGTTTAGGCTCTCTTGTGACAGCGTCTCTGGTGACCTATCAGCTTCTACCTGTCACCTGGAGTTTCTGGGTGGGGATCTCGCACGTCGCAGTAACGTCACATCATCGTCCTGTCATCAAAATAACTCAATTGCAGATTTATAGCAAATGTATTGCAAGATTACGGTGAATTTGGCGAATACAATGAGTCCTACTGCAATGAAGTAGCTGGTCGAGTCTACTGTGGATACCTATAACATGAGCATCCCAATGCATTTGTCATGTTAACAAACTATTGCTTTATCACATTAGTACTTTTAAACTAATTCAAATACTTGGGTATAGGATTAAAATGAAGTGTTCTTTCAATGGCTCTTTATTGATCACGACGTGTCTATACCTATACATATATATAGAAATTATTTAACATTCTGTGCAGATACAACGGTATTGATTAAGCTAGTACAGACCCTTGCAATCATATCGTCAAAGTCAGTTAGCAGTGCATACAAAATTATCTTTATATCCATTCAAGAGAAACACGTCTAAAGGGAAAAGGTCTTGGACCTGCTGAAAGGTAGATTATCTACTTGCCCTTTTTATGGACAAATAGAGCACCTTTCTATTCTCACAAAGGGGCCCTTATGCTTCAGATCTGTGTTATTCATTTAGAAGTTACACGTGTCAAATTATCAATGTTCTTCTCTGCCCTTAATGAGAGCAGCCAACAAAGATTCCCATTCTGTGCCAGTGTAATGACTGCACTAGTTCTAAAGGCTGAGTCCTGCTAATTATAATGATCATTTACTGCATTTGTAAAGCAGGAATAATCTCAAAGTGCAAGAAAAAGACTATAAGAAATAAGATGATAATAATATTAAATATATAAATGAATGATCAGATAACAATGAAATAATATATATATATATATTATTATTATTATATAATAATATACAGTATTATTTGGTTAAAGAGAAGGGTAGGCCAACCGATAGAGGTGTGTCAAAAAGCCTGCTTTAAAAGCCATGACTGTCTGTTCAGCCCCGAGGCTGTCAGGAAGGGAGTTCCAGAGGAGAGGCCCAATGAAAGAGGAGGCGTAGTCTCCCATATTTCAGTCATGTTCATTGAGCACTGCTTGGCGTTGCTAGACCATAGAGGGCGTGGAGGTTCATAGGGGGAGAGCAGGTTAGATAAGTAAATGTGATGTGGGCATTTTTCTTTTATTGTTTCTTAATTGAATTTGCTGGCAGGCTCCCTAGTACATTACCATAATCAATCGTGAAGAAAATAAATTAATGGATACGTTTTTCGGCATCAAGCATGTATAGCAGGAAGAGAATAGGTCCTAGCACCGACCCTTGTGGGACGCCATAGGTTAATGTGAACTCCTCTGATCTTGCCTCACATAGAGAACATGCAGAGAGAAAGGTAAGAGGTGAACCAGGTTTAAGGCAGTCCCAGAGATGGCAGTGTGCTCTCTAAGGTTCTGTCGGGGAATAGCAGGATCCACCACATTAAAAGCAGTGTTGAGGTCTATAATAATCAGAATGGAGGGGGATCCTGAATCTGCAGCCATGAGCAGGTCATTAACAACCTTCACCAACGCTGTCTCAGTACTGTGCATTGGCATGAAGCCAGACTGGAAAACCTTATGAAGCTGCTTTGCACTGAGGTGTGAGTGAATCTTCACTAGGACTTTAGATAAGAATGGGAGTTTGGAAATAGGCCAATAGTTTGAAAGAATGTCTGGGTCAAGGGACGGTTTCTTGAGCAAGGGGAGATGGCTGCTATTTTGAAAAGTGACCTGTTTTTTGTGCAGGGACTTGTGAAACAAAGAAGGTATCAAATTAATGATAGTGGCACAGCATTCTGGAAATAGTGATGTTGGAAAAGGGTCAAGAGGGCTTAAATATATTTTTTATACAATTTTATACAATTTCCAGAACATTAACAGGTGTCACCAGAACAACTTCACTTAGAAATAAAGCAGCTATGGGTGCTTGGGAAGGAGCCTGAGGGGGAATAGGATTTCAGGATAGAATGTTCTATCTAATGTTTTATTCTTGAAGAATTCAGCAAAAAGATCAGTATCATTAAATGTTTCTAAAATGCTGATGATTACGAGGGGGATTGCCTGCAGCAGCCCTTTAAGGATCGTTTGGGATTTGGTATCAGTGACTTCGCAGTATTTCAAGTGTTTTAGTGCTAAACTGGATATAGTATTAATCAGGAAGTTTAGGCCTGGGCGTAGTATTAATCAGGAAGTTTAGGCCTGGGCGTAGTAATAGTCATGAGGTTTAGGCCTGGGCGTAGTATTAATCAGGAGGTTTAGGCCTGGGCGTAGTATTAATCAGAAGGTTTAGGCCTGGGCGTAGTATTAATCAGGAGGTTTAGGCCTGGGTGTAGTATTAATCATAAACTTAGAAACACTGTCCGCGCCCTTTCTTGGCACATTTCTATTTTGATTTGAGAAGACACACATCGTGATTGTATTCATCATACTACACTTTGAAGTTGCTGTCAATCAGTGTTCATGATATTGGTTTAACTTAAAATACTAAATTAATCAACTAGTCAATCTATTCATCTTATTGAAATTCTGCTTAAAAGCAGTGATATAATTGGGGAAAATGCAACCAGCATACTAATGCCAGTGACAGAGATGAGAAACTATGAAAACAGTTTTAGAGACAGACCAGGGAGACAGCGGGAACACAAACTGTGATGTTTATATAGTCTGACTCTGAAAACATACCACTGATGGCTGAACTTATTTCAGTTATTTAGCCGGCATTTATTTCACTACCTACAGGAGCAGCAGATGTGATGACCTCACACTGCAGTTGCGGAGAAATTTGCCTGACGGATTCACTCAGTTGGTGTGTCTTCAGCTGATCGGTGAGGCCTGGTGTTCCTACGAGAATTCCAGATGTCTCCCTGGAGACGGAGCTGAGGCCTTGTGAAGTGTGTTGAGTGGTCAACAGTAGGGCGTTGACACAACCCTGTTAAAGGCGTTGCGAAGCATTTAACATATGCATTTAAGGTCACGATGCATTTAAGATTACCTATTTGTTTTACGGAGGCTGTCACCGTTTGTTTGGATTAGGGCAATATCAGATACCTCAACTACTAGGCTGTGGTTTTCACATGTGTCAGAGATTGTGTTTGTGAAACTGTGAATCCACCAAATTACCACTGAATCGTGTGTCGCCAGCCGAGGCAGCTTGAGGCTTTGTGTGGTATGAAATACTTGTAATTGCTTTAAGCTCTCAGCTGTTGGCTAGGTTCACATTCACAGGCACAATTCGTCTAATCCTCTCAAAGGTCGACCGGCGAATTCCCACGGAGGAGCGATGTTTTCAAGCTCACAGAAAGCGTTTGACAGGGTGTCGTGTGTCGGGATCTATCGATGTTGCTGAGAACATGTTACATGTTTGATAAACATGCCCAGGCACCACGAGGCATTTCATCCGATTTAGGGATGGCAACGTCCACAAAAAAAGCATCCATAACATCGCTGCTGTCTCTGTGGGTTCCAGTTAAATACATGCGAGAGGCCACACCGTACGTGAAGAAGGGCTCCCCGGTGTCGGAGATTGGCTGGGAGACCCCTCCGCCGGAATCCCCGAGGCTGGGGAGTCCCCAGTCCGATGTCCCCCTCGCCCCCACCGTGTCCCTCCAGGGGGACAGGAGGTACATCCCTTTGAAGATGGGTTACATCAGCAGGAGCATGAACACGCCGGACCCGGAGAACAGGTAACGCCCCCACAGCACTACAGCCTCGTCACCGTAACAACACCTTTCATTCTTCACAGTGGGAGGTGGGCGGGGTCTAACGTCTGTTCCCGACGGGGCTCAGGGAAACACTTCAGTGTACATTATGGCCGATTGTGGATGTCACTTAGCGTGAGGTTTCGCGTGTGGTGTTTTACATGGTCCAGCGACAAACTCATTCCAGTAAACACTGTCGGCCTTTAACAAACACCAGTCAGGGCCGGCCCGACTGCCGGGGGGGCCCTGGGCAGCTAGTGAGCCTTGGACCACTAAGGAAGATGGGGGCCCCAGAATCTAATCTTGCTTAGGGCTCCAAAAAGGCTAGAGCCGGCACTGACTACTGTCTTGTCAACGCGTTGTCTCCTCAAAGACACTTCTGAGTAAGTGGAGATGAGAGAAAAGAGAGGGGAGAGAGAGAGCGAGAGAAAAGAGAGAGGGCGAACAGCTAGTCGCTCAGTTTTGTAGCAGAGCAGCATCTAAGTTGCTCATCAAGCCAAGGTCTCACGCTGCCTTTGCCTTCACCTGTTATCATGCTAGCCCTGTCCTCCCTCTTCCCTGGTCTGACTGATCCTATCCGTGCATGGCAGTTCAATCACTGCAAGCCATTTATCAGTCTCACGGCCGTGGCCACGTGTGGAGTGCAGAAGGTAGAAAGTGTCATATGTCCACACGCTGTGGTCTGACTCGTACGTCCTCTCTGACCTGTTCTGGTCCTCCCACGAATGATGGTTGAACCCAGATTCACTCTCAAACGGGGGAACATGTTTCTTCAAAGTTTCTGTTCAATCAATCACATTTATTCATGAAGCTATTTTTTTACATCAGCAGTGGTCACGAAATGCTTTTACAAAACACCCAGCCTGAAACCCCAAGGAGCAGGCAACAACAGTGTTGAAGTTCAACAAAGACTTGCTTCAAAGTTTGCCCACGCTCAACGGGAGACTTGTGGAAACGACTTAGCCCTCTACCAAAATCACTTTCTTAATCTCTAGAGGCATCTTCCCGGCTTCAGTTCTTCCATCCAGAAGCTCTTCCCTCTTTGAAAGGAAATGAGATACACCCAGATAATCCCTGCACTCCAACAGATAGCAGGTTTTCATTGGCCGTTGGTTGGATCTCTCTCTTCAAGTTCCATTTCGTTATTGCCTTCTGGAGTGTCTTGGGATTGACTCATAATGGTGTGGTGTTGTTGCTTATGTGAGCAATAGGTTCCTGGTAAAACGGTTCTTTTTAGGTTGTTACTGCTATACTGACAATGTAGTTTGTAACTATGTGCAATAGCATTACACAGTTATTCTGTGTCCCTGGTCTGTGGTCTGATATATCATATTAAACACAATATATAATTGAGCTGCGTTAAGAACCCAGGACTACACTATTCAAGAACAATATAGCTCACCCAACTTTTACTGAAATCGTTAAAACATTAAGTACTGCACTTTCATCTTTTCAGATCATGTTTCACACAAGTTGAAGAACATAAAATAAAATGTTAATAGAAGTTACTTTTACTGTTGGAGTACTTGATTTGTCTAGGGTTCATTTCACAAGCCTGCTTCCAAAGAAATGGGTTTTTACGAGCTAGTCTCAACAAAGTCAATTTCCAACAAAGTCAAAACACTGTAAAAAACCCTATTGTAAAAACAAACTAATGGTAAATACGATATATGCTCAATCTAAAGCCTGGCTGGCATTGTAGTTTACGGTGATCAGTGCTGAGAATTCACCGTCAGATTACCTCGTGGAAAAGGATGTGAGATGAGAAGAGCAGTCAGGTGATGATCGTCTCGGGAACACAGAATGTCAGCCGTGTGATGCGTTTCATTTCCTCCACTTTGTGTGACATCGCCGCTCTGTGACATCGCCGCAATTTTCAACAAAGTCAAAACACTGTAAAAAAAACCCTATTGTAAAAACAAACTAATGGTAAATATGATATATGCTCAATCTAAAGCCTGGCTGGCATTGTAGTTTACGGTGATCAGTGCTGAGAATTCACCGTCAGATTACCTCGGGGAAAAGGATGTGAGATGAGAAGAGCAGTCAGGTGATGATCGTCTCGGGAACACGGAATGTCAGCCGTGTGATGCGTTTCATTTCCTCCACTTTGTGTGACATCGCCGCTCTGTGACATCGCCGCTCTGTGACATCGCCGCTCTGTGACATCGCCGCTCTGTGACATCGCCACTCTGTGACATCGCCGCTCTGTGACATCCCCGCTCTGTGACATCCCCGCTCTGTGACATCCCCGCTCTGTGTCATCCCCGCTCTGTGACATCCCCGCTCTGTGACATCGCCGCTCTGTCACTGCATCCACACCTGCCAATGTTGTCAGAATGTTGACATGCCCTTCGTGTGTGTGTTTGTGTATTCGGTCAAATTCTTTAACCAAATATAGAATGAGCAGCCTCCTTGAACTCTTCTGCTCTCCCCCTGTCTCCCATGAACACACACACACATTTGTAGAAACAAAAAGTTCGGTACATGAAGCTTCCCTGACGTGTGCTGCAGGCGTTTTGACAGCAGAGTGGGCATTTACACAGCTGTTGGGTGGGAGACATCCGTGCTACTCAGAATGATTTACTGCCTGTCTCTTCCCTTTTCTCCCCCCATGACACTATACAGGCCTGTGTTTGGTGTGGAGGCCTCTCTTGTTTATTCTGGGGCTATAAATAGACACCGTTTTGTATTTACTGCTTTAGTAAATGGTTTGTGCTGTCCAGGATCCTTGGGCTGGCCCGAGTCTGAATCCTAACCATTTTACTTTTCTACTGTATAATAGGTGAAAGGCTGCTTTGAGACTTTTTTGACCGCATTGAGTGCATTACTACCACTGCCGCCACCACACCCAAGACGTGAGACTAAATCTGGTCTAGCTGAGATTTGCCACTGGCCAGTTCAAACGCATTTGCAAGACATATGCAAAAAATAAACGTTTTTTATTTGAGGAAAACAACATTGTGGTGAAAAAACCCAGAAATATACTAATTCCAGTTTTACTGGTCCTGGATTTAAAGTACATTTCTCTGTTGAAGGAACTTTACCTGGTTCGATTGGCATCAGAGGGGCAGAACACACCTGGGTCGAAATACGCACCTGGGTCGAAATACGCACCTGGGTCAAAATACGCACCTGGGTTCAAATGTACGCCTGGGTTCAAATGTACGCCTGAGTTACAATTAACACCAGTGTAGTGCCAGGACTACTCTGTTGGTTTCTTTCCCGCCAGTCGACTATAATCAAGCCCAGCTTAAGAATCTAACAGCTATGAAGTTGTTTTTAAACGCTGCATGTCTGTAGAGAATAATGCCTTGGGCCTCTTTCCAGAAACCTCTCTGTCTGTCTCAAACTAATGCAAACACTTGAATCTCCCTCTACACCACATCTGGCTTCTGTGTCTACCGAATCAAGTCCACAGTCTCTATTTTTAGCTGTGGTGGAGGATGGGGGGGGACACAGAGAGGGATGAAGAACACCTGGACTTGATCTAGTGGATTGTGACATTGTGAAGTCATGGTCTCTCATAGTCTCTGATTAAGGGCCAGTCCATTCATCAACAGTCAGATTTGCCTCTGAGGTAAAAAAACGGTTATATCCTACCTCATAATATGTTCACTTTATTTGTTTTAGCTAAATAAGTACCAGAATTAGTATATACAACTTATTAGTGACAATACAAAAGGCATTCTGTATAAATAAATTTGATTGATTGATTCCTTCATTTTAGGTAATGGTAAACTTATTGTACAGCCTACGAGAGACAAAACCCTATCAATCCATGATGACTTCTGGAAGTAATAACTGACTGTGTTTCTTTTCTCTGGATATAAACACAATGTCCTTTGTGATTCTTTGAATTCACCAAGGACCTTTACGAAGCATACAGACCTCCTCTGAAACACCGGCCCTTCTGACCAGTGTGTTTGTTTCCTCCAGGCAGTTGGAGCTGCACTCGCCGGACGCCAAGCACACAGTGGTTCTACGGTGTGAAGACACAGCCTCAGCCCAGGCCTGGTTCGGGCTCATCCAGTCTGCGACCTCTAGCCTCATCGCTAAGGTCATTGCGGAGGTCAAAGAGCACACGGGACGAACAGGGATCGTAGGGGGCAGAGAGATCAGGCACCTCGGCTGGCTGGCTGAAAAGGTAAAGGTGCGTCTCATTACTGCTTGGTCAGGAGCAGATGCTAACCGTCACTGCGGCTTAATATATATTTTCCAACATAGGCTAGTACGGGTGCCTTTCATCAGTCCTTCTGCATCTACTGATCCTGGGACAGTTTTACCAGAGGTTTTTCCTCTCTTGCTCTTTACCTCTAAATCCAATTTCATCACTCTATCATTAGTCAGGTCCTGTTTGGCAGTGAGAGGGCCAGTGAGAGGGCCAGTGAGGGGGCCAGTGAGGGGGCCAGTGAGGGGGACAGTGAGGGGGACAGTGAGGGGGACAGTGAGGGGGCCAGTTTGTTTACGGGCCAAGAGAAAGTGGTGTCCTAAAGAGAAAATAACATGTGTACTGTTATTCTGTGGGAAAATGCAGAGGACATTCAGGATTGTCAATGTACTTTTATAGACACCCGCTGAGTGCTTGTCAGTCTGTGGCTGGGGGCTAAGTGTTCTGGGGGCTAAGTGTTCTGGGGGCTAAGTGTTCTGGGGGCTAAGTGTTCTGGGGGCTAACCCCGATACAGATCGAAATAGGTACGCTACATATGTATGCAAGAAAACCTTATCTTCTGTTTCTCTTGAAAGGGTTTGAAAAAGGAGGTCAGCAATAAGGATCCCAATTTTGTATATGCTTCTATATACACACACACACATTTTCTGAACCCCCTTACTAATACGTTGCGTGTGTGTGTGTTTCCAGACAGAGAACGAGAAGCGACAGTGGAAGCCAGCCTTGGTGATGGTGACTGAGAAAGACCTGCTACTCTATGACAGCTTGCCACGGATGAAGGAGTCCTGGCATAGTCCCGCACACACGTACCCCCTGCTAGCGACAAGGTCCGCTTCTCACACACCCACACGGACAGTAAGCCATACATACTTTAGGCTAACGATAGGGTAAGAAGCACACTCGAGTAGCCACACACGCTATGCCAATCGTTGTGTCTTACACTGTGAGCAGAACTATTGGGAATCAACGTGAACCAACACAGGTTTTTGTTGCCACACGTCAAGGCTTTACTCCAAATATACCCTTTTTTTTTACAATCAAGTGTTTCCGAACCCTTGAATGAACACGTTAATGTCGTCTATGCTTATATTGAACGTGTCCTATTATCTACAATGAGAAATATGTCAAATTGGATTATAATGTTGTACACTTTGTAAATTGACTACATGTGATTTAAATGAAACACTACCCTGTATGTATCTAGCAACGTCTCTCTCAAACAGGAAGCATTCTTGAAGGCTACTGGCCAGGACAAAAAAAACGATTATAAAAGTTTGTGCGTGTGATTGTAGACTGGTGCACTCTGGCCCAGACCGAGGCTCTCCGCGGCCCGGTTCGGAGTTGTCCTTTGCCACGCGCACGGGCACTAGACTGGGCATCGAGACCCACCTGTTCAGGGCTGAGACCAGCCGGGACCTGGCGCTGTGGACTAGACACATCGTCACCGGCTGTCACTCCTCCGCCGAGATGATCAAGGAGGTCACCACCAGTAAGTAGCCCCGCTCCGCCACCCCTTCCTCTAGATTACCGTAGAAACGACGTTAGCCCTCCAAGGGCTGTCACTCCTCTGACGAAACCAGTCGCTAATAGTCGCTGCGTAGGGAGACTCGGTCGCGCCACAGGACTCGTTTTGATTTGCTAGGCTATAATTTAAGCATTTATTTTGTTGAGATGGCGGGAAACTCAACCGCATTGAGTGCTATTACTACCACTGCCGCCACCACCACCGCCAAGACGTATAACACTACTGAGGGATTAGCAAATGGCTAGCTAGCTGCACCTGGTCCCAGTCACCGTCCCTTTAGTATTGACTTATGTGTTGTTGTTGAATGTAACAAAATGTGATGAAGGGAGATCTTTTGTGTGGTGTATTACTGGGGCAGTGCACTGACCTGCGCTCAATGTATCACGGGAGCTCTTCTGCAGTCTCGGTTATCCTTTGATGCCTACCTAGTCCCTTTGTCACTCACCCACTCGCTCCCTTACTCGCCAGTCGTGTAATTAGTTGTTCAGAGGTTAGCCGACTATTTCAACACACATGTTCTAACTGCAGCGGGGATCCGGTTACTGATGGAACCATGTCAACAATGTGGTTTTCACTTGGGGCTCGTGAAGATCACGTATCCCTATTGTGGCGGGGTTTCAGCTGTCACGCTCACACGGTTAGCTCGTGCATATCTGACGCAAAACGTCCCGCTAACAACCTCTGGGCCTTTTGAGGTGATGTGTTTTAGAGGGTTATTTTGGTGACATTTCAGTAAATAATAGTAATTCTAAATATGCTGTTTGTATTATTACAGTGTTTGTCCTAAGAATAGCTTGACTCTACATAGGTGTCTGGGACTGCCAACATATTAAGCATTTTTGGAGGAAAGGGCCTCCCTTGTCTCTGTGGATATATTTATTTTTCTCTCTCAATGATTGGTAGGGGATTTTCTGTGTGGAGTCTAGGATTGATTTTGTTTCTGATAGCGGGGTGTTTGTTAAGTAACAAGGAACCAAAAACCTGCTGAGCCCAAACACAATTGACTGTCCTATTTAGAATGCTATCCCTGTAGCGCTGTCAGCCTGTAGGTTGAAACACCAAGCCTGTACCTGGATGAACCAGCTAATTATTTTTATTGGTCCAGGATTCTGGAACTCGATCCACCTCCCTTTGCTTGAGGAGGGATCGGTGTTACGCCACTAGCCGTCGGGTCTGAAAGGAGGGTCTTTGTTTCTCAAGCCGTGTGTGTGAGAGGGAGAGAATGTGTGTGTGAGTGTGTTTTCGTTCTGGTGGGAAAGTGGTGGGAGTCTCACAGATCAAGCCTTTCAGTTACGGAGTAGTGTTTCCTTATTTAGGAGCCTCGAAACAAATACACCCATTACAAGAAGGTTTTGGTACAGATCTGATTGACGCACAACAAAACATCTTCATTCAATGTTGTGACAGCAATGTGAGGATGATCTGATTGAACACATTAATGTTTTTGTTTTTAATGATAGCTTTAGAAGTAACCTACAAAGAAAAGTCCTTTGTCTTTCTAGCCAGCACGATGTGCCGTTCAGGGAGGTGCTCCATCTGGGCTTGGGTCTTTACAAAAGGATTTTACCCGTCGTAACAGAGCCCCAAATGCCGCAAGATGAAGTTAACTGGAAGAGAAGTAAAGTTTAGCAAAAAGCAGCTCTTTGACACTGACAGATTGTTAATCCTGAGATGCCAGTTCTGTGTTCTGGGCCGGGATCGGCTGCATGGGTGCCGTGTAATGGGGCGGTCGTGGTGGATTGTACTGTATTTGTAACCAAACAGGAAACAGAAATCTTTCAAGCGTACGACATTATATATTAATAACACATCTTCAGGCAAGGCAGGGCCGTATGTTCAGGGATTAGTTACATAAAGAACAACGGATAATGTGAAATATACGTTTTTGTTTTGGGCCTCTCGGTGCAATCACACGCCAAATCACCTTCATAGATAAAAGAAAAGCCTGCCGTCTACTCCAATTTCACCACCCACATGCACACTCAGCTGTTCCTTATCTGGCCATAGTGTAGCTGTGAAACAGCCAGGAGTCTTGTGAAGACCTAGCTCGTACCCTGTAACAAGCTGAGCGTACAAGGCTGATCCAGCTGTTCACGGAGCATGCACGCCAACAGTAGACTCTGGATCCACAGAAAAAGTAACACACTTGGGACACGCACATTCAGAACAACCCATCAATTATTTAGTTATTTAATTGGACATATCAATATTTAAAACAATATCCATGTACAAAGGTGATGTAATTAAACCGAAACCAATGAAATTGTGTCCTAACCTTTTTTGCACAGGGTCTCCTAACTTTTTCCTCAGTGGCATCTTTGTAAATCTTTTGTTAAATAAACAATTTCATGGTATAAACGTAATTGTTTTTGGTTCAATTACATCACTTTAATTTATCAATATGGTTTAAAAAGAGGATCAAACATCGATACTTCAATATTTCTTAAAAAAAAACTATATATATATATATATATATTTCATGGGGTGTCCTAATCTGTTCCTCTCATTTCTTTTGCCCTATTGGTTTTGTATGTAACTCCGCTCATTGTACCAGGTTTGGTCCTGTTTCACAAGGCGTTGACGCTGTTGTGTTATTTACAGGCTGTATGTACCAGGGCCAGGATTGCCGGCTGGTGATCCACTACGAGCAGGGCTTCTCCGTCCTGGCGGAGCCCCAGGGGCCAGAGTCAGAGAACCCAGGGCGCCAGAACCCGTTGTGCCAGAACCCAGCCAAACCTCTGCTCAGCTACCCCTTCGAACGCCTCAAGATGTCTTCCGACGATGGTGTCCGGATGCTCTTCCTGGACTTCAGTGGAAAAGAGGGCGAAGTTGTAAGTGCAGTTTTTAACAACAGTTAACAACCGCTGTTATGCATGGCAGTTCTGCTGTTGTCAGGGCCGTTCTTAACAGCCGTCTCTCTGTATGCATGATATTACATAAGACAATATGTCCTTGACTCATTTCATTAGCGATGGTCCACCATTCTACACAGCTACGGTTAAACTAATTACAAATACGTAGACACATACGCTTTTCTAAAGAACCCCCTATATGAATCACAAACGATGAATAATAATATGCCAAATTAAATTTACTCTGTTAACGTAGGTACTGTACACGGTTAAAGCTGATAGATCAATATTAAAACATAAGAAATAATCTCCTGTTGTATTTCCAGCAGCTGGACCTCCACTCATGTCCGAAGCCAATCGTGTTCATCCTACACTCATTCCTCTCAGCAAAGATCGCCAGACTCGGCCTGGTAGCGTAGAGTTTGTCTTTAAGTCTCCACAGCAGGACTGGGACTTTTCAAGTTCAATGACGGAGGGTTCCAGCGTTCCACAGTTGTGTACAGAACAAATCAGGACTTGTGTCATGGTGGAACTAAAAAAGGACAGAAGACAACAGGAGAACGATGAATGAATGAATTGTGTTTCAGAAACAAGTTGATTTGTTCTATATTTATAAACGCGTGCATTACCAATGACAGCACACTGCATACTCTCAGTGAGATTGTAAAGGATCAGTTAGAGCAGGAGACATTTTGTCCAATCGTTGTAAAGCGGCAGAACTACACCAATCTATTGTTTTGGTACTAAAAATATATCTATTCAGCACACATTGATCCTCTGATAATCTTTTGTTTGGCAGTGTTTTTGTCAGCAAAGAAATAAGCACTTACTGTTCATTTAAATTCAGAAGTTGAAATAGGCTCTATGTGTAATAGCTGCTTGAAATGTATAATTGTACAATGCCTTTGGCAGCTATTATGCATAATGATTCAAGGCTTTGTTTTATTTCAACTCTGTTAACGGCACAGATGAATTGCATAAAAAAAATGTAGCTTTTTGTGGCTGAGCTCTCTCTGGGTATTTAGGTTGCTCTTGTGTTGGAACTGCTAATCCTTCAGTGTCTGCATCACACCAAACTTGTTAGGTTCAAGGTTGACTTCGATGAGCTGCACCGCACAAATAGAGTTCAAGATGTAAGACTTCACTCTCACACACCGTTGTACGCCATTTGTTCACGTGCAGGTATGGTTGATTTGCAGTCATGGGATGTCCCACGTTCTAGCTCTTAGTTCCTGTTTCATTCAGGCATGTAGTCCCCCGGCACTCCTATAGGATAACAATTTGAAGAACACTTTTTGTTTTTTAGTTCAAAAGGGTTCTCTGGGGACGCGGTAGATCTCTTTTCTTCAAACATGGCACTCACCTACAGAGTCGCATCTCCGTATATCAATGCTAGTCACTGAGTGTCACAACGTGCCTGTTATGTGACCAGGTACGTCTGCTAAGAATAGATTCTTACTTGCAGGAATGTCGTGGTCATCCTCACGCCAAAATGTTTGTACAATGACAGGCTCTAGTTTAAGAAAATAAAGTTGGTTTGTACAACTTTGCTTAATTTCAAGCACCGTAAGTTAACAGTAGTTTCCAACAAAGTATTTGCCTTTTTTCACTTCAAATCGTTGTGAATCTTGAAGGGAACTTCAACAATCTCCAATATTATTATTTTTTTTACTTAAGTCATCATCTTTTTAGTCTTTATCCTGTTTACTAGACCTGAATTTAGCTCAAAAGAAACTACACAATCTACGACCCAATCCTATGTAAGAAGAAACCAGTTTAACGGCTTTCAAGGGATACATCTAACAGGTTTTAAGAGGGGGGAGAGAAAGATAAATTAATGTTTCTATTGAGGGTATAAAGCTGTAGGAGGGGAAATACTACGATATCATGGTTCTCGTCAACATTGCCTGACACTTACCTATGTTCAGAGTGCTTAAACTGAATTATGTCAACTACAGTTTGGTGTTTACTAGACTGCCACAATCCTGCAGTGAGCTGACAGATCTGGAAATATCAGATAATAATCTAAATGATCAAGTCATTGTTCTGAGTAAGGTAGCTGCCAACAGCTCTAAAGATGGGTTATAACACGTTTTTATCTGCTCTCTGAAATTCCTGGATCTTAGTTTCAATAGAATCGATAAAGAAAGCTGTCATCACTTAAAAATATGTCTTTATTTGACAATCAAATAAGCAGTATGGAAAACAGGGGGCATTGGAATCACTGTTCAACCTTAAAGACTGCCAGTTCTCTCCCTGTATGGGTATCTCTGAATATTACCAAAATATATTTTAACAGCAGTGCTTGGTTTAACCAGTAGGTGATAGACCTCAACAGCTGTGAAGTTGTCTGCAGGAATGCGTCTGGTCTCAGTGGACTTCTGGACTTTGAAACCCACATTGGCCTTCTCCTGCTTAGTCTGCCTGGGAGCACAAGGGTGTTGGGGCAGTAATTCAGGGTGGCTCTGGAATCCATGGGGGGGGGCTGACGAGGAGGATCTTTCCTGATTGGCAAGGAAACGCCTTGACGGCAACAACAAAATTCAAATATAAACACTTAAACCACAATTATAAACATTCACTAAAAAAAGTTCATAATTGAAATCAAATACTAAGTTAAGCAAATTACTGCCCTGGCTGGCAAAATGTTAAAATGAGCCACAGCCCCATCTACATGTGTTAATGTCTATTTTTTTATTTATTCAAATTATAATTTTCCAAGTTCATTCATGTTTTTAGATTCCGGTGATACAATTTTGGATTTTCTGTGACGGTTTATTTAGATCATTTGTACCATATAGAATTTGCACATATAGAATAATGCCGCTTTTTTGCATCCAAATTCCATTGCTGGGCCCGTGGGGGGAGGGTATCTAAACGGCGTTTGGGCCATAAGTAGGATGTCCGGTTGAGGCTTATGAAAATTTGGAGAGATACATTTTGTAAAATGTGGAGAAGATTAAAAAAATCTCTTTCGCTGGTTTAGTCACTTGTTTGAGATAAAAATAAGTCGTAATCGATGGACTTATGGAAAAGAAACACTGCACTCAAATGTCTCTACAATGAAAACTGTTATCTCACTTCTTTGTGGACAGTATTCATATTAAAACACTTTTTTTAGTTAATTGTCTATTTCCAATATGTCCTATTAATCAGCAAACTGTTTCTTTTAGCAATTTGTGTTGCCTTTGTATTGGGTTTTCAGTCTCTCAGAAGCCGCTCTGGTCTGGGAACATGGTGTGTGTGTGTGTATGCGTGTGTGTATGTCTGGGTTAAGCTGAGTATGAGCTCAGTATGAAGCCTTTTGTCTTCTCTAGGCATTCCTCTGTAACAGGTTCTCACAGGTTTCTAGCAGAGCTGGTAGGTGTGGGAGTCCAGGATAACACTGTTTAGAGTTTCAGAGCTTTGTATCTGATCCCAAGTCAAATAACCAGCAGTAAATAGTAAATATACATTGCACAAATTACTCATCATAGTATCTTAAAGTAAACGGGACCTTTGATTAAAAATAACTTACATTTCCATTTACGTAAACTGAGTTGACCGTGTGTCTGTAAAAGATAAAAAAGAGTAAGTTCAAACCTGCTCCCTAGTTCAAATGGACCCAGTTTAAATGTTTAAATTAAACAAATATTCTCTTTTGAATTACCTGGAAGTCAATGATGATATTCTAAGAATTATTTTTTCACGTCATTAAAAAACCTATTTCTCAATAACGACTAGAGGGGGGGATGTTATTTATAAAGCATTATAAACAGACAACATAGGGGATATCCCAAAGTATTTATCACTGAGTCTTGTTAGCCTGCATGCCTGTCTTTTGGCAACAGGATAGAGATAGGTTGGCACCCAGGCTAGACCAATGTACTGTACAAGGGAAGAACAAAGGACCCTCAGATTGCATGTTGCCTTCATCAGGTCCCAAGGTTGCTAACAAGAGACAGGCTCCCGAGTTCAGTTCCCATCATCCTTTTCATGGCCAGGGGAAAGAGAGAGAACTAGGTGAAGAGAGAGAAAAGAGGGGAAACGGAGAACAAAATGGAAAAAGAGATAACAGGGGCAAAGTAACGGAGAGTGAGAACATGGAACAATAACCCAGTGTGGGACAGGAATGTTCTGGTGGAGATCGCTGCCCCCATCACTCCTGGTGGAGATCGCTGCCCCCATCACTCCTGGTGGAGATCGCTGCCCCCATCACTCCTGGTGGAGATCGCTGCCCCCATCACTCCTGGTGGAGATCGCTGCCCCCATCACTCCTGGTGGAGATCGCTGCCCCCATCACTCCTG
>JACXGK010002103.1:0-25054 GCA_016801125.1 Novumbra hubbsi | reverse complement strand
TGACTGAAGTCTAGACCAAAGGGAACTCTGTTAAAAGGTAGACTTGGCAACATTGTATTGTTCAATGCCCTTTACCCGCTGTGCTGTTTACATAGTGCCGCTACGTCATTACACCAAGTCTACCTTTAACAGGGTATAAAACGCCATCAACATAAAACACTGAAGACCTAGAAAAGGGAACAAATGTATCATACGCATTGGTTTCTGTGAAGCAACCTGAGAGGAAAGCAAGTGTAGGCATCAACAAATAGAGCGTGACTGAAGCTCCATATTTAGTGCGACTGGAGTCCAGTCCCACCACATCTAAAGCCAAGGGATTTCATAAACAAATGCCCTGAGAGGGTGAAAAAGCTCCAAGCGGAAATAAGTAAGAAAAATGTGGGTGAAAAATGAAAACAGTACAACCCCATTTACAAAGAAGTTGTAACGCATTTGTACCCACTGAGTGGAAGACTCGGCAGGTCGTTCAACATAAAATGTATAGAGACCCCGAACTGTGGAGCAGCTGAAATCCTATATCAGGCAAAAATGGGGAAATATTTTCACATTCAAAACTACTGCAATTGGTCTTCTCAGTTCCCAAACGTGTTGTTAAAGAAGAAGCGATGCAGCACAGTGGTGAACTTGCCCCAACTTTTTTAAAAACATGTTGCTGGCTTGAAACTCAAAATGGGCATTTATGTTTCCAAAAACAATACAATTTCGAAGTTTAAACATTCAATATGTTTTCTTTGTACCATTGTCAATTAAATATAGGTAGAAATGATTTGCTCATTGCATTCTATTTTTATCTGCATTTTAGGCTGCATCACAACTTTTTTGGAAACAGGGTTGTAATATCACTACTCACATCTTATCTCCTATATGTTCTAACAGGTAAGCAGGGGCAGATTTCCTTTCACATAAAAACAAGTTTGTAGTTGCAAAACCTTTCTTCCACAGAAGAGAACCAAACAATGTTCTACAACATCCTGGTTGGTCCATTTAGTAGAGTGAACACACACCAGATTAAGACATTAGGGGTTAAGATCTCTTACCAAACCACAGACACACTGTGAAGAAGGACTCGCTTTGCCTACGACGAGGAAATAACTCTACCGAGCATTCTGACTGGATGCTCACATGGGATGTTCATTTATTTTAAATATGGATCCAACCAACCTCTTATTAGGGTGGATGGCATCTGTATCCCATGATCGTCTCTTAATCCTGGGAAGGTCAGAGTTGAGAAGGGCCTCTCCGTCTGGGACGCTACCTGGTTCTGACAGGACGGCCGGCGAGGGGGCGGGGCTTAGGGCATACGGGATAGGACAGGGTTTCTTGGAACACGTGGTCTGCGTCTCGTAGCGGATCACGCGAGACTGTAGTTTAACAAAGGCCCGGTCCCGGTCCAAGGCCTTGTGGCCCTGCTCATCCAGACAGAACCTGACAGGACAACGGGAGAGAAGCCAGACAAAACAAAGGCTGCTTTAGTGGTTCAATCTATGCTTGTGATGTATTCAGAAAAGTTGTCATCGTACGATTGCAGTCAATCAAAATACTGCAAGGTGCGTCTTCAAACAGACTAGAATTTATGATTGTGTCGAAGAACACTTCTTCATTACACCTAAACTAACCAGCTAGTCCTCTACAACATTAAATGCAATGTTCCTTCAAAAAGATAGCTGGGTCATTTTATTACAATTAATTCGTTTTAGGATTGCTGGATTAGCCTTGGCTGCAAAAAAGCCAATTTTTGTGCTAAATATTTTTACTGGAAAACAAATAATAAGATTATAAAAAATTATTATATGGTATTGTATGAAGATATTGTGGTGGTAATCAGTGGTAATGTATAATGACACCTACTCT
Organism: Novumbra hubbsi; assembly: GCA_016801125.1. NCBI lineage: Eukaryota > Metazoa > Chordata > Actinopteri > Esociformes > Umbridae > Novumbra > Novumbra hubbsi. Next base: position 23,203 of record JACXGK010002103.1, on the reverse strand, counting down.
AAGCCATGGTAGTTTTGTGGTAATGTATAATGACACCTACTCTAAACCATGGTAGTTTAGTGGTAATGTATAAAAACACCTACTCCAAGCCATGGTAGTTTAGTGGTAATGTATAAAAACACCTACTCCAAGCCATGGTAGTTTAGTGGTAATGTATAAAAACACCTACTCCAAGCCATGGTAGTTTAGTGGTAATGTATAAAAACACCTACTCCAAGCCATGGTAGTGTGACCTGGCGGCCTGGTTGAACGGGAGCTTTGTGACTTTCCGAGGGGTCAGGTCCGGAGATATCTGGAATACATTACTCCTGAGCAAAAACATCAAAACCATTAGCACTCTTCCCAAGTTCGTCAAATGTTACAACATAACTAATTATTAGCATTGTTCAAAATGTGTTGACATTGAATTTGATAGGTCCATCATAAAGACCGTAGTGGGGCTCCCCTCTATAGCCTGACTAACTAAGCCAGTAAACAACTTGATAATCAGCTGTCAGCACGAATGCCTCGGCTTTAACGTTTCTTTTAATTAACATGAATTACTTCAACATGCATGCTTCTCTGCCCTTTATATACACATCAAAAACATCTGACAGAGCTGTTGAAATCTGAGCTAGTTAATTACCCTTAACGCTGACTCAGTGGTGAGAAGTAGACAAGCATATAAAAACGAAATCATGAAAGCTACGTCACAATGTCAAATTTGAATAGTTCTGGTCTGCTAACTCTAGTCATCTCTCCGCAAGGGACCATAATATTGTAAACACATTATCAATGCTTGGAAACCATAACAAAATGACAGCCATGTCGATTGCTTCCAGGAAATGAAGAGCAGGGGACAGTCAGCCGAGTCAAATAATGTGCAGGGGCACATCTTCATGTCCACTTTTAAAGTCTAAGAGCTCATTTCAGACACTCTGCCAGACACACTAGACAGGAATCACCCTTTGTGTTAGCAATTTGGTGGCCATCTGAGCACGACGCCAAGAGACCCAAGAGGAGTGATCACTCGGATGAGCCCGGCCTGAATGCTAATAATCAGGAACTGTGAATAAAAAGGCCAGCGGACGAGGTTTGCCGATTTACTAATTACATCTATATTGCAGTGTAGCGCCGAATGGATAAACACAGCTCGTCCAACTATGTTGGAGTTCCCCCCTTGTTATTCTCTGCCATTACCATAAGACTGCACGAAAAGTATAGGTTCCCTAATCCCTGAAACGGATAAAGTACCCTAATCCCTGAAATGGATAAAGTACCCTAATCCCTGAAATGGATAAAGTACCCTAATCCCTGAAATGGGTAGGTACCCTAATCTCTGTACAAGCAGCGGCTGCAGGTCTCCACTCGGATGGCCATCAGGGGTGAAGTGTCTGAGGAGCTCCTTGGCATCCAGCAGGGCAGGCGTGGTGCTATGGCCCTGAACGTCCTTAGGCCCCAGCAGGCAGTCAGACGAGCCGCCCGATAGCAGCCCAAACCTGGGAGGGTATCAACGGTGATCAACCACGGTTTAACCCGCACACTGGATCAAAACACAGCTGAGCGAGTGTGCTGGGTGACGTTCTTACCTCAGCTTCTGCCGAGACCTTCGGAGGTTCTCGTAGTTCTGCAGAACACTTCTTTCGGGCCACACGGAACACTGAGAGTCTTTCCTGAACTCTGACAACAGGACAACACGCAGGTAAGTTTAAGACCGCTCCTTCCCCATTCATTAGTACAGGAGTTGCGGCGTTACCTTCGGCCTTCACCGCTGCGTTCTCCTTCTCCTCCGCACCTCCTTTGTCAGGAGCCCCGGCAGCGTGCCGGGGCAAAGCGGAGGCAGTGGGCAGGGCAGAGTCATGCATCCTCAGGTACTGTTCCCTGGCGAGGCTGAGCAGAACCCTCAGGTCGTTGACCGGTATCGAGGCTGGCTTCCCCGCCTCTCCACGCCGTCCTGCTCAGGGGCCACAGAGAGAAGGCAATGTTGGTGAGGGACACCAGGAGCACCGTCTCCCGTCGAGGCCGCATGGCCCTGCGCCCCCCGGCAGCCCTCCTGCGCCCCCCGGCAGCCCCCCTGCAGCCCCCCGGCAGCCCCTGGGCCACTGATGAACCACGGGAGGTTTAAAACTACCAGACGGCGGGAGAACCTTTTATTAGTCGACGTCGTTGTTGGACAAAAACAAACTGTGTTCTTCGCCCATTAACCAAGACACTTTCTAGCAATGAGGTTCGAAAGGGGAACGGAAAGTCGAGAGAGTTTTTTTGATGCGTGCTCTGCCCCGGATGTGACGCCCAGCGACGTGGTCTTACTGAGGCACTCCTTGAGGACCAGGGTCTGCACCTCGGTCAGCTTCCTCTCCCTCTGTAGCAGCTGCTCCCCGTGGAGACAGGGGAGGGAGCGCAGCCAGTCTGGGGCCTCAGAACCTGGGGGGAGGAGACCGGGGAGTTGAACAAGAGTTCAGCAATTATTTGACCAATCGAATCGAGACCGGGCAGGAAGCACAGCCAGTCGGAAGTCTCCAAACCCCGAGGGAGGAGACTGCTTTATTAATCCACCAGTTGGACAGCTCTATAACTTAGGGCTACTTTACAGAAAGGAGAAACAGAGACACTTCTCTGACTACTAGTCTATCGCTTAATTAAAATGTTCTCGTCGGCCTCTAGGCTTTCAGGTTTTGATGCAGACACCTGACCTTTAAGAAAACGTTATGTTTGTGAGTCCCATGGAACAAGAACAAGAGAATGGAGTGAATTCTTATTAAATGTGTATAAATCTTATAAGAGGCAATCATAGCGAGGGTCGTGAAAGACAGAACTTCTGGGAGCAGACTGCATTTCAGAGTTGTACAGTGTTATTTGTCACCTAGAAACAGAGTGCATTACAGAGTTGTACAGTGTTATTTGTCACCTAGAAACAGAGTGCATTTCAGAGTTGTACAGTGTTATTTGTCACCTAGAAACAGAGTGCATTACAGAGTTGTACAGTGTTATTCGTCACCTAGAAACAGAGTGCATTTCAGAGTTGTAATGTGTTAGTCATCTCCTGGGAACGATGTTCATTTCAGAGTTGTACAGTGTTGTTCGTCACCTGGTAACAGAGTGCATTTCAGAGTTCTACAGTGTTATTCTTCACTTCCGCCATGTTACGTTTGGTTGAAGCAATATATGCTACATGACAGGAGAGCTAGCGTGGAAGAAAACAAACTCTCTGTTAATCGCTTTGGATAAAAGCCTCCCTTAAATGATTGATGTGTCTTCAAAAAAAGTCTCTTTAGGGTGTTACATAAAAGAACAGAACATGCTGTCTATTAACAAACGAGAAGTCCTAGTTGGGGGGAGACTACTTAACTCCACACTGTACTTGAAGTCATAATGTCAAACTAAACGGCTATGACTTTGCCGAGTCCGAAGGTCCAGCACCGCAGGAGGCCGTGGGTTCACCGTTGAATCATGCATTCACTACTCTTCAACTCCCCCGGATTAAGGCGCTCCTTTTCTAACGGCATTGTGTCATCTCAGGATGAGGGCAAAATAGCCAAATAAAAGAATGGGAAGGGAGAATGTCATTATTATTTGGTATGAATGCCTTGGGGTTTCCTAACACCTTAAGTTGATGTAAGCTAGACTAAAGGAACAGGCAGGAGGATGAAGGCATCTGAGATTCTTCTTGTCCTTTTCCGCCTTGGACTGGGGAACAGTAAAGAAACTGTACAAAGCAAGCAGCCCTCTGTGGCAGCCGTTTAATACTGCTGCTCATCAAACTGACAAGAGAGATTTTCTAAACGTCCCTGAGAGCGACTGGTCAGCCACCAATCACACTGCAAACACACCCTCTCCCGCATTCAGCAGCCTTCCTCTTTCAGCTGGCTTTTGTTTTTCCATAAACATCGGGACCAAGCAGGCCCTCGTCGGTCCTCCAGCTCACAAGCATCCGTCAGAGTTGGAGGGACAATGTGAGAACACGGCAGCGTGTGAGGCAGCAACGTCTGGGTGAAGTGTTAAGACCGCAACCACCCGGTTGGTCGGTGAAAATAAAGTGACAACACAGGAGTTCTTCCTCAACACCCCCCCCCCCCCTTGCCACCTCGGGAGCAACACGAATGTACCCAAATAATAAGTTAACCTCCCATGCCATAACAAAAAAAGACATTGTAAGTCTCATACCCGAGGAAGACAGAGCTTTCTCTTTCAGTAGCCCATTGATGGTTGCCATGGCAGCGGCTCCGTTGATCTGATTGGCTGAGTGAATCATGCGGGCCTTGCAGCCTTCGCCCTCTGACCCCTGGACCAGCAGGAAGTAGTGGCCACTCTCTCCCTTCACTTCCACATGTGGGACTATGGAAAGAAAAAAAAAACAGCCAGGCGAAAACATGGTCAAGCACAGAACCAGGCCGAGCACAGAACCAGGCCGAGCACAGAGCCAGCCTCCCCCTGGGTGGTGCTGCCCGGTCCAGAACATACCCTGCAGGCCCTTGGGCCTCTGGGCCACGAAGTCCTTCCACTTCTGGGAGCCGAGCTGAGAGGCCGGGGGCAGGGCCATATGGCTGACCGTGCAGGACAGAGAGAACAGCGCCCCCACCTGGACAGGCAGACACGGAGCGTAGCATTATGACCAGTGCCGACTACTCGTAATATCACTTTGAGGCTGGGGGCGGAGCCAGTACAAGGAGCGCATTTTAGCGGACACACTTACCCAGAGCCACATACATACTTTATTGATTGCATACATTTAGCACCTTTAGTGCTTCAAACCCAATTATGTCGGGTTGAGAGTTGACTGGACACTGGGGATGACAGGGGAACAACTTCAAAACCCAGCCAGACAAAGTTAACACGCGTACTCTTGAGATTAGGGCCAATGGATCTTTAATGATCTCCAGCACCTATTTAAAGCTTCGTTGTCTTGAGAATGCCCTCTGCAGGGCAAGTTCCCCATCACTGCCCGCGGAAACACCCTTACATTAGAACAGACGGTGCTAATAGAAAGCGCTAGGTCTGGGGGAATAGTGCCAATCATTACCAGGTTAAAAACATCCCTAGACTTAACTGTTAGCTGCAGGAACTGAGAGTTAGGTCAGGATTGAGGGAAGGGCAAATGGAGCTGAAAGGTATTTAGTCATTACAAAATATTGTGTAGACTGATTTCACTAAAACACAACAGAAAGAAAGGTAAAGGGTCTGAAAATCATCAGGTAATTTCCTTCTTAGATGTTGAAACAAATTGGCACGCATATAACCTAAAATCAAAGCAAGAATCTGAACTTTACCATTGTAGTAATTGTTCAAATGCAAACCTTTGTTTTATAGAGCCAAAAAAGGTACTGTACAGCCGCTACATTGACCTCAAGTCGAGCATGTTTGACTTGCAGGGCTAAATCATTAACATACAGTTTAGATAGTGTCAGAGAGTTGCTCTTCCAGTTAAGGATATCAAACCGTTCGGAGGTCACTGACCTGAACGCAGTATACAGGGGCCAGACCAAGGTTTTGGACTGCTTAGTATAGTAAAATGTTCCATTATTTTTAAATAAACTGAATCTGAACAGGAAGGTCTCTATACATCCAACACGTATATTAAATATGAAATGCACAAATTCTCTGATCTCCTAAAAAACAATGAGTTTTCAGCTACTGCCTCCCATGTCACGTGTTGTTTTACCTTTCCAGACAGTGGTTTGAGTTGATCAAGTAGAAGTTTAGCTTTCACTGATTTGAAGGACAGCCCACTGTTTACACAGGTTAAGGTATAAACACGACAACGTGCTGATAACTAGGGTGGTGGAAACAGTGATACTGGTATGATAGCCAGAAACCTAATGTTAGCTAGCGCAAATAAAACATCAGTTTCCACATATTAATCACACAAAAAAGGACTTGCAGTGAAAACTGATAAGTCAGTCAAGATAAGAGTTAAATGGAATTTGATGAAACATCCAAGAACAAAGTTCAAAATCCCCAAACCAGGCTGAAGGGTATTCCTGTCAGGAGGTAGGTAAATGATTGACCAGAAATTCCAGTCTGACCTTCATTGTCAACATCTATAGTTCTATGGGAGGGTGCGTTCTGTTTGTTATCACGGAACTCACTTGAGATGAACATTGTTTTTTATTCAAATACATACATATATATATAACTATTTGTGTGTGTGTATATTTACACGTATATAACAGCACTCTTTCCCCACTCCCTCGAATATATATAACATTGTATATCTCTGGGGGGTTAAGCATGGATTGGCACTGCCGATCATGCAAAGGATACAGACAAAACTCTGTGCTGGAGCGGAGGAAGCTGGGGAGATCCGACACGAACACCAACTGAACCAGATCCATCACAGGCTGATAGTAGTGGAACACCTTGAGACAGACCGGGAGGAAGAGGGAGGAAGGAAACGGGGAGAAAGAGGGAGGAAGGAAACGGGGAGGAAGAGGGAGGAAGAGGGAGGAAGGAAACGGGGAGAAAGAGGGAGGAAGGAAACCGGGAGGAAGAGGGAGGAAGGAAACGGGGAGGAAGAGGGAGGAAGGAAACGGGGAGGAAGAGGGAGGAAGGAAACGGGGAGGAAGAGGGAGGAAGGAAACGGGGAGGAATGGGGTGAAAGGAAAGACAAAATGACAAGTTGACACATGATTGGCATATACTGCAGCTCTCCATACCTCCTCCACGAGACAGCTTCTCTTACCACACCGGGGAAAATAGGAGACGCGGAAGCATTAAGATAATATTTAGTTAGGATGATTACCGTTTTATTGACCTCCAAGCGTATTACAATGTCAGCTTTGTTTGCCACTTTATCAGGTGAAGGAAAAGAGATCACAACGGTGTGTGTTTGTGTGTGTTCATGTAGTTAGGTCAGTAGCTGGCATAATTAAGTTGCTGGCATAGCTTCCACCCCCTCAACTACCCCTTCCTTCCTTCCCTCTCTCTCTCCCACTCTCCCCCTTTCTCCCTTGGCACAGGCTTAGCTCCAAATCCCTTCCCGCAAACAAGTGACATAGACGACTGCTTCACAGGTCACTCTAAGTAGATTTAAATCCACCGATGCAAAGTCAGCAGAGTCAAAACGACCAGCCTTCGACGGTGCAGTGGGTCCACGGCTAGGTTTCCATGAAGTGCAGTAACGTGTCTGGTTTTTGGGTTGAGTCACAGCTAAAATCAGACATGCAATTCAATCTGGTCTCCCCCCTGCTCTGGATGCATGGAGGGGCTGGAGACAGGGGTCAGGGGGTTTTAGACAGGGTTCAGGGGGTTTTAGACAGGGGTCAGGGGGTTTTAGACAGGGGCAGGGGGTTTTAAAGGCATGTGGGGGGACGCGACTCTTCTTTCATGACCCAACGGACCAGGCCGGTCCCAGGTTGTGGACTCAAGTAGAGCTGTATTCATATCAACCTTCGACGCTAAACGATGACCTTTTTCACCAGGAGCACAAGTGTGTCCACTGACAAACGTGGCACTCAGGACCTTAGGAGCACAATTATAAATACGACGTATTAAAAGCTGGAATGCCTCTCCTTCCCTTCGGTCACGTAACACATAAGTCCAATTACAGTTTTACTACATCGAGACGGCCAGGACAAACATAATATTCCTAAATGCTGGCTGGCACAGAGCTGAAAGGAAGTTAACGACACTAGCTAATCAATATCGGTACTGCAAATCAAGTGTGTGTGTCGCAGATAAACAGCCAAAGGGTTTAATAACACAGGCTATCGAAGATCTGTGTTTGTGTGTGTGGCTATTGCTAGAAAGAGCGACCATGATTAATCCTTAGTGGAAAACTCATTAGAGAAACATTCCACACACTTTTATGACTGTCAAGCCTGGAACAGTGAGGAGGCAATGACACAAACTCACCGAGCGAACTCCCCCAACTCCCCCCGCTACTGTAACGTTCTCAGACCTGTTTAACATATCTTTGTTCTGCGTATCCAAAGACTGCACATCTTTTGTTACGAAACACTAGCATTTCATGTGTGTCCTACCAGACATCCATGTTATTACCCACATATTAGCATCAGCACACTTGCCTATTCTAACCCAAAGTCTTGCATTACGGACCAAACCAATAGTTGATCACAGTTAATCAAGAGCCAGCTAAAGCCAGGAGGCGATCCGGTCTCCCATCAGCCGAGGCCACGTGGCGAGGCCCCGGAAAGGGCTGTGGATTACAGAACAGCGCCTTGGTCCGCAAAGAACACTCTGAGGAAGTTTTAAGCCCTGGATGTTTCCTGCATGGAGGATAGGTATGTTTCATTTAAATAACTGATCTTAAAATTGGAAACAGTCCAAGCTCTGTCAAGTTCTATGGGGTTAGGGTGGACGGACGGCAACATTCGCATCACACAATTCAGAATGGATGTTGGTTCTCTGACAACGCCAGGACATTTCGCCAATCTGTAGGCCCTTCACTCTCGCATTGGCTGTGTGCTTTCAATTGTTGCTGAAAGGTGAACTCATCCATCCTAGTTTCAGCTTCAACTCTGAGTGCTGGAGGTTTCCTCCATTCATTTTTACTTCTGTCAATACAACGGTCTCCAGTCACTGACAATAAGAATCACCCCCACAACATGGTGCTGCCGCCACTGTTCATCTGGGGGAACACTTTGACCAATGTCACACATAAAACTCTGTAGCACGGTTAAAATTAACATTAGCCTCATGGTTGCTTCCTGATCGGTGTCTGACCTGCTTGCTCATCCGATTTATCTTTCTATGACCCTACACTGATCTGATCTCTCCCACAAGGAAAGCAAGGCTAGACTGACATAGGCTGGCCGGGACTAGGATGGCATTACTCACCTCTGAATGCAGCATGTGATCAGAGTTGGTCCGAGAGTCGCCAGCATCCGAAGGGGTCAGGCCGCTGCAGACCTCTCTATCCTGGGCTCTGAGGGAGAAGCCTTCAAACATCACCTCAGAAGCAAACTGTTAAAACGACAGGAGACAGAAATAGGACAGCGCTGTTAGTTTAAGAAAATCTGGGTCTCCACATTTAGAACAGAGATGAGTGTGTGTTTGTGAATAGGGTTGTCTCAGTAGTCGATCTCTCACGGGATTTCATTCCAGCTCCTGTAGGAAACCCTAATTATGCCGTAGCTAACGGTGAAAGCTGATCATCTTCTGAAGCAATGCATCGAGGGGAATTAAACTTTGGACACAGCTGAGTTTTCACTGTGTGTGTAATTTTAACTTGCTAGACTTAAGGCATATTCCTCCACAAGCCTGTCAACCCTCACCAGACAGAGGCAAGCAGCAAGAAGCGTGTCAAACTGAAATCAATAACAGATGAGTCATTAGGGGCCCTGTTGTGGACGGGTTTCGTTTTGAGGGCCGCCGTGTGTTTTCATGCCCCACTGTTTACCTGGAAAGGCTGTGACCTCTGACCTCAGTCAGCAAGGCTCCCAGACAGAGCAGCTTTTAATTATGGCCCAAGGACACAAACACATTGACCCATACGTGACCACTCGGGGCACGCAGGGCAAACAGGGTAATATTCTACTACATATTATCTAAGAATATTTCCATTAACTTCCCGTGTTCTTGCAGATGTACTGAACTCCTACGCCACCTAGTGGCCAGATCTTTGAATACTTATTGTGTAATGGGTGAAGTCAGATTGAATAACCTTTTTCTCCCTGATGAGAATCCCTCCTCTCCATAACTCCCGCTCATCAATAGAGGTTTTAAGGCCGCTGGGATCTATCATCCGGGCGGACAGGTAGGAGGAAGGCTTCTTCCACCTAGACATACAAGTACAAAAACAGTTTGCTCCTCTAGGATGAATAAAACATAATTTTCTCATCCAACACCTTAACAATGATCATTGCCAGAGTGCCTTTTTCTTATAGGTGCTTTACATTTCCTAAACACATTGAGTCACTGAACTCTCAAAATGTCCAATATAGTTAGCACTAAATCATTTTGTTTCTGCGTGGCCTACTACAGCACATCTGTAACGTGCTTCCCCCTAGTGGTCAGTTAAATACAGCACAGTCCTGGCAAGGGAGATTTCATCAATCCCTAAACACTGCATTCGCATTACCCTGCCTGGTGGTCGGTCACCATGGTCACCTTGGCAGAGTGCCATGCTTTCATGTGTTTCAATGAGCCAATCACCGGCAAGAAGTCCTTCAGGTTAGGAGCCTCCTCAGCTCCGCCCAGAAATATCACATCCAGCAGTGCTTTTCCTAAGGAACAGATAGAAGGGGTTGAAAAGAGCAGGTGGGTTGTTGGTTTAAATCTCAAAGCCGACAGGCTCAAAACTATGCTGCCTTCCAATATGTCCAAAATGAGAAAGGTAGAAGATTCAACAAACCAAATAATTAGTGTGGTTGCTTCAGCAAGCCACACTACTATTATCTAACATATGTATCAATTATTATAGCCACCCTAACTCCTCCGACAATTCTTGCACTACGGAGACATGCAGGTATCAACATTTGTGTCCCGTTTCCGATTGCGTTGCTATTGTTTTGTGGAAGGTTTCGTTGCAAGGTTTTGGAAAGGTTCACGTTTTTGGATAAAAAATAAACAACCTCCCCAGACTTCTACCTTTTCTGGTTTAAAGGAAATATAGACGAATGACATTTTAAGATTATAGCATGAATTTAACTTATGACTCCATCTAGCAACATCAACGCCTTGAGAGTTACCTGGAGGTGGAAGTCTATCCAACGCCTTGAGAGTTACCTGGAGGTGGAAGTCTATCCAACGCCTTGAGAGTTACCTGGAGGTGGAAGTCTATCCAACGCCTTGAGAGTTACCTGGAGGTGGAAGTCTATCCAACGCATTAAGAGTTACCTGGAGGTGGAAGTCTATCCAACGCATTAAGAGTTACCTGGAGGTGGAAGTCTATCCGATAACAGGTGTAGTCCCTCGGCAGCCTCGTCATACAGTCTGCAGACAAAAAGTCATCACTTAAACCAGCGCCAGTCAACTCACGGTCCTGAAGTATGACAAATACTTAATACTCCTAATGGAGTACTGATTTAGACCAGGGACACCAGGTGAGGGCAATTAACCAGTAGGCAAAAACTACAACCAGAAGTGTTACACCCCCCCGGGACATACAGACTTGTACTACTACTTATTTGAAAGGCTACATATCAACAGTACAGAGCAACTATGGACGAATACCAGACAAAATGAAGTTAAGGGGTGGTTCAGAGGCTGGGTGTGTGAAACGGATTCCTCACTCTGTGGTTTGCTGTGGGTCGATCCTCTCCTCCTGGTCATCCAGCGCTCTGAGAAACGCCTCCATGGAGTTGAGACTTTCCTCCTCACTGTCATTCTCTTGACAGTCTCCAAGCTCCTCCCACTCCGCACTGCAGAACTGAACCCGGAAGAAACGGGAGGTCAAGGCACTGATGCACAAGAAGGCAGCTGCCTAAACATTGGACTGCTGCCATGGTAACTGCATCAGCCGGACAGAAGTTGCGTGAAAAGAGAAAATTCTCTACAAGCCAACATCTTTAGTAGTATGACATTTGCAAAAGTTGCAAGTTTTAATTTGACTTTTGGTAGGCAATTTCTGGGGATGCATAACGATTTATTGGTCTGTTAACTTGTATTGCTGGTTTATATTTTCAATCTCCTGATGCACTGCACAGGATATGAAAACAACAGCTACAAGTCTCCTGGTCTAACGGCTGTTTAAAAGTTCTGTCTGAGGTTAGGTTCTCCTTGGCCAGAACTTTGTTAAACAGTCAAACGAAGATGCACATCATGTGCAGACCAGTGTATGTAATGGAAAAAAGTATGGTCAAGCCAAGACAATAGACATTCCTAGAGGATACACATACCTGAGAAGTTCCATGACATGCCTGAACAGCAAAATACCACCTCTGTGAGGCAGGACCACCACTGAGAGAGCAGGCTGCCAAAACAGAAAGACAACCAAATCATGAAGGTGGTTGTGCTTCAGTACCAGATCGGTAGAGAAACGTGATAATACTTAACTTAAGTTAACTTTCACTTACAACGCGCATCTGAAATCATTGTAAAACGGCAAGACATCTAATCTTTCACAAACAAATGATTTGGCTTACACGGAAAGAGAGAAACCTTTCTTGTTGAATTAACGTTACACTTGGAGATGTTCACCAGTTCATCATAGATCTGTTTGACATACTCCAAAGCTGTGACAAAAGAAAAAAGCAGTCTTTATCAGCATTTGCTCAATACTGTACTGGCTTACACAACATTCGGGGCTAACAATTTAGTTAAGTTTACAAAAAATTGCTATTGTCCTTTACTCACCCTTTGTGCATTTATCCACTTCTTGGTTAAAAGAAACGACTAGCACGTACCGATCCATCGGTTTTACGTAAAAACGTAGCTAGTTGTTTAAATGCAAAAACAAGTTGTGAGGAATTTTTCCGTGTTGTCAAATTAATTTCCCCGCGCTCTCTCTGGTAAAAACGGAAAAAGAATAAAATTCCGGTTTCGTCTAGGAGTTACTTCAAAATACAGTCGGTAGGACAGAAATGCAAAATTCCTGACCACAAACAATATTATAAAAAATATTGCTTGGAATATTTATTGATAAATGTATCCTTAAAATAAATGTAAATCTGTTGTTACATACTTGCAACCAATAATATATAATGTACGCATTCGGTTTTTCATTCAAGCGGTATAGTTTTCCTCCAGGAACTGAGTTTGCCTCCATGTTTAGACTATATACAGCGCTGCACCATTTTCTCACGTTCGGGGTCAAACGAGAATAATGTGCGCCTAATTAATCTGTATAAAATGTCTAGCTTTACGAAATCTGCTCAGGTAACACATTACTTTTAAACATGAAAACGTGAACTTTGCAGAGTTAGTTTCAGAATTCATTGTGTGAACGCTAGCGTTTTATTGAAATGTATAGTGAAACGCACATCACTAGCAAAGCTATGCTAACGACAGACTTAATATGTCATCTACAATGAATTTTAAATAAAATCCAATAAAGGGAAGTATTCCACATTAATATATCAAACATCTATTTAACTATATTTATTAAATGCTAACGTAGATAGTCCTAATTTACGGCAGAAGCTTTTTTGAGACCCTTTCTATTTTAAGATGACCCTATTATACCAATAACCTACTACTTGTTCCCCTGATTAAAAGATGTGTTTGAGAGCTGTAAAGTGGGGTTGTGTGCCGGAAGATGTAATGTTGTCAGCCTTTTTTAATCCCTCGTCTCCTTATTCACCAGCAATGGGCTACGTTTGCCAGGTCTTGGTACCTGATAGACGCACGGATGCAGCCTCCGGGGAAGATCGCCACTATGTGTGCAATCAGGTTACAGGGAAAACACAAGCCAATCTACCACGCAATAAGTGAGTAGTTAGCCATTCAATGTGCAGTTATGTAAACATTAGCGTTGTTTTGTAGGCGAAAGACTTAAAAAAGGTGCATGAAATACAGTATGTACTACCGCTAGGACTTAAGCAGCATGTCCTTCTAGGTTGTCAGTGGTGGGGTTATTCTCATTGCTGAGCAGTGTCCGAGAAAGTACGAAATCCAATAGTTTTATCCGTCTTTGTATGAAAATGTATTCTATGTGGCGTCCCACTTATTGCCCGCGCCTCTATATAATCAGGCTTGCAATTAGACCAGGGGCGAAAAATCCTCAGGAAGACACCAAAATTAGTTATGTATTACTGTTAATAGTTATCGTCTTCGGTTTGCTCGCTATTGTAGCGCTGCAAATCCAGCTATAGTGTGTGTGTGTGAACCCAACCAACATTAAACAAACTGGATTTACCTCACTTTAGGTAAGTGCATTGAGTTCCTTTCAGACTTGGTTTAATTATTCATCAGGCACTGCTCAACGATGCAAACAACAGCCTATTCATCACAAACGTCTGTGGTTTCGGCAATTGTCTTTCCTACAAGATATAGGAATGCATTTTGGCACACACTACATAGCTGTAATTAGGCTTATTCAAATTAATTTATTAATAAAAGATCTGGGTTATGGGCAAAGTAGTTAACTAGTTAGTTGCCTGTTGTGCTTATTTAAAAATGGTATTTAAAGTGTTTTTTCATGAATTTGTAACTGCAATTTAGCCCACAATTCAGTGAGGACCCTTTTTTGCCGCCATACTAATGTCCACATGGGTGTGCTGAAGGTTCACTGAAAATACAAACACGCATATTCTCAGAAAACAGGTTCTAAATGGGTTATTTGCATTTCTCCTTTTTCAAATTAACATTTTAATCATTCAGCTGAAGCTGTTACCAATGAACATTTACAGAAGAAATTAGAGTTAAGTTCCTTTCTGATTGGGTACAATAAGGGTTCGAAATGAGGAGTGGTTGAGTTTGGGGTGGGACGACAACATGTATTTTAACGCTAATTAAAATAAACAATAATGATTGGGTAAAGTATAGGACTTCAAGGAGGCTTTTGCAGCAATCATTTATTTATTCCCTGGGGTATCCTGGTTAAGTGAGTCCGGTTGCCCAATATTTTTCCAATATTTCAGCATCACAGGTGGTTGTCTTGCTGCTCGCTTTAATTTCTTTTGAGAATTAATGTGTACATTAGACTGAGAGCTTGGTTAGCTACTGTAGAGAATATAATTTTTTCTGAACCTTACTTATGATAACATAGCTAAAGAGGAAATTGTAGACATATTGGCTTAGTTAACACTAATCCTTCACAGGTTTTGTCCTTACAATTTATTTAATGTAACATAGCCGACAATTAATTCAAAGGTTTTTAAAACAATATTTTGCATCATAGGGGCCATCTTAGCCCAATCAACCAAGTACAGGCCAGCTCAGCCCAGCCAAGTAGTTCTTCAAATACATTCTTCTTTGCTTCATAATCAACTCAAGACACAGCATGATACAGTTTATGGGTTTTTCCTAGATTTCATTATTGTGAACATAGTGGCTACCCCCAGTATCATGTGTCAACATGAAGCGAAATGTAATGGCTTGACTTCCTTGGTCATATGTTGTAGGATAAAGGCCCACTGGACCGGTACAAGGTGACTTGCGTTCAGTCACTACTAGTGCGCATGTGGAGAATGGCTGAATCGATGTAGCCCACATTTGGCAATGCTCTTAGCTATTGCCAGTTGAAGTGCTGGAAACATGTGACAACGTGTGTTTTTCATATGTAACAAGTCTGTAGGATTTGAAGTAAGAAACTACAATTCCATCTAACTCCTAAGTTTCTAATTTCAAGCAGTAAGAATAACATCTCCGGGAAATGTTTCCTTGCAAAGTTCCCTCACAATCAATATAATTTTCAGGAGTCAATATCAGGTAGGATTTCTTAATTTATTGTTCCAAACAAAAAATGGATGACATAAAATAGTGGATAAGATAGCAAAATAGTCTTCAGAAGAGTCATCGGTCATTTCGAACCCTGGGTACAACAACAGATTTTTCTCCTTGCAGGTGCTGAATTGTTAAACAGATATTGATACAGTTGCTATGCCAAGGCCCCAACCAGTTAGCTATAGGCTGCCAGGATTTCCTAGCATTCTTTTTACATTTTTACTAATTTGTTTATAATCTGAATTTTGTGATGTCCACTTTATAATTGTTGGGCTTTTATCACAGAGCCCACTCAGATCTAAACCATGTATGTACATTTTATCATGTCATTTTAAATGATATGGCACTATTTCCAGTGAAATGAACAATAAAAAGGCTGTCAAAGCATTTTTCTATTAAGCACTATGATTTTGTTTGTACAGAATTCATGGCTAAAAAAAGTTTGTTTTATTGTATTGGACTATTTTTGTACCCATGTTCACTTCATAAAGTAATCACTCAAGCAGGAACAATTTTTCAGTATGTTTGTATTGGAGCTTATTGTCCAGCGACCAATTAATTCGTAATGCAGAGGAAAAGGGCATCCCATCCACACACGCAGAACAAAGCAGGGCCATCGACCGGTGAGGGCTTAGTGAGGGCTCTCCCTCTTCTGAGAGAAGCTCGTTGGAACGGCCGTAGACCAAGTGTGTGAAAAGTTGTAATTGTAAACATGAAATAGGAATTGATGTTGGCTCGTGTTTTGCGTCTAGACACGCTCCAGGCTCAGTCTGAGAGCACAAACACGTCAGGCCTACAATGTAAATAAACGTTAAGTCACTTACAAATATCATTTAAGCCATTTTCCATTTGAAACACACCGTGCCTGCCGACGTAAGAAGCGGTGGGAAAGAGATTACAAGCACGCGAAAATCAATTGTTACTAAGCCGTTGTGAAAGACCACTCCACAGACATAGGATTCATGTCTGCCCAGCACTACTACCAAATATGCAAGTCCCCTAGTCTCTTGAGAGAAACATCGATGCCGGCTTGCAAGTCTAAATACATTTCCTGCTGGGCTGTGGGAATGGCAAGCCCATTGACTCAGTTGGTTCTGTTAAAAAGCATTTCTTCTGACATTTGGGCATTGTGACTCAGCATCTGTAATTCAAACAATTGATTGATATATATTTATATATATATATATCAATATGAATTGTTTTTTGTCACAGACCGGCTGTGTGTCAGGTTGATGCCTGAAGCTCCCTCAGAAGAAGCTGGCCAAACACGTCTGAAAGGCTACATTCAGTTTTCCTTTTTTCACTACAATTTCTATTAAACAAATCTCACAGATGTCTGACACTGCAGTCTCCCAGCGACTGTAATCAACGGAAACAGTAGCTTTGTCCAACCCTTGTTTAGTCATTATTGGCTTACAAAGCAGATCCTCATTGTCTTGGGAATTTATATCCAATAATGGGCACATTTGGCAAGTTAATGGAATGGAAAGTTTTAGGCAAGTTCATACTATGTTTGCTCTCAAAAAGATATTAACTTGTCTAAACGTTTTCAAAATACACTACCTTTTTATTTTGTTATATTTTAGTTAAAAGGCCAGAGGTCCTACAGAGGGATTGTGCTGTAAAAGCTACATTTTACAGACCCTCAACTTCTTGATGTTATTGAATAATAGAACAGGCCTAATTATTGTAAATTAGAAGGTTAAAATGTAAATCCTATGAAAATACAAAAGAGACAACTACCTGGGAAATATTAGGGGTTAAGGGACTAAATGATTCTATAGCCCTGACCCCATCTACTTTGTTAAATTGGCCTTCATTTTCATACGAGTTCACTCAACTACATATTAATAGAAAGAAAGAAACTAGAAAACCGTGCAGGGACAAGATAAATCAGGTGTGATTGGATCTATGTGCAGATGCAGGATATTTTTAACTTTGGTTTCGGGCCCACAGACGTCTTTGGGTGTCTTGGCGATTTCACCCTGTGATTCAGACTGTTTAGGTGAAGCTGATATACAGCGTCAGAAGATCTGAAAGCTTAAGATCCACCGCCAACTACCTGTTTACTTACCCACCCCTTGTCCCAAATTCCTTTGCTCTCGTTCCAAAAAAAAAGTTGTTAGAGAAACAACCCAAATGCAGCTGGATAAATCAAAAACATGTAGGGTCTGTGTCTCTCCAGGGCCAGGGATTCCGAATTACGGAGCCAAACCAAAGAACCGTGTGTGGTTATACTTCCTGTAAGAGCACATGTAGTTACGTTTCACGAAGGCTAAGATTCCACCAAACTGAAATTAGGGCCCTGTTATTTCCACGTTCCGGGAATCACGTAGAAATCCCGGAATCTAGGCATACACGCCTAATTTAATAAACTCAAAACAAAATGTGTAAATATATATATATATACACACAATTCCTGTCATATTCATAATTAGAATTGCAACCGGCTTTTCCAATTCTCAAATTGCCTTGATTCTGTTCCTTATTTTGTGGCACGTGTATCTCTACGTGAAATCTGCATAACGGCACTGTCGTTAAAAACGTCGGCGTTCTGTCGTTGGATAGACGTCATAATCCAGAAACAACACCGAAGGCACCGGGAGCGCGCAGCCCGAACACCGAGGGCTCGCTCACAGGTTTTCCCGCCTTTTAGTGACGCACTGGTTGACGCCAGTTTTCGGGTCATTAAATGTTCATATTGTAGCGACCCGCACAGGCAGCTGATTACAATATTAAGTGCGGGACGTTTGCAGGCGGATTGAATGGCATGGCTAGGTCTACGATTGTTTCAATAATCAATAGCGACTATAGAATTAGGCCGTAATACGCCTCAAAGTAAATAACATTTCAACTGCTAGCCTCTGTCACTCGAAAGGGGCAAAGCCCTTGATTTATTTTAGACAACAATATGCGAATTAAAGAAGTATTTTCAATGTCAGCTGATTTGAGGTGGGATGCTGATTTCAGAAGTTCACTTTATCCATGTAGTCTAGTGGCAGCTGTCTTGTTTGGAATCACGGGCCTGTGTGGTTAAAACCCAAGCTTTTATATCGTCGCGTGATGGGGAATCACAAAGACAGAGAAAGTGTTATAGAGCCCCTACATACCCCTTAGCTTTCATTAAGACCCTGCAGCCATCTCATGAAACCTGCGGCGGTCGTTAGTTTTAATGTGTTTTGGTGCGATTCAGAGATAATTTTCTCATCTAATGTAGAGGCGCTGAAGTGTGGCGGACAGATGTGGACGGGAAACACGGAGGAGTGGAGAAACCTACCTGTCCCCCCCAACCGTCTAACTGGATTAGCCAGTTAATTACTGTCGCCTGCTGTCGACCTACACAGTTGGGCGTCTTCATAACAGTGTTTTTCTGCCTTCCCCAGGCGACATTGGAGACCATGTGGTTGTTATGAACACCAAGCACATAGCCTTCTCTGGAAACAAATGGGAACAGAAGGTCTACTCCTCTCACAATCAGTAAGGCATCTTTGTCTGTCTGTTTTACACACACGTAGTAACACAGAGGAGGACTTGTTCATGGAAATTCAATTAAGATGTGGTCCAGGGATGTAGGCTACCGCAGCACGGGTACAATTCCGACTCAATGCTTTTTCAGCGCAAAAAAATACTTCTCAGCCTCTAACGTCAGTTGTGTCTGTTTCCCAAAGGTATCCGGGTGGATTCAAACAGGTCACAGCTACCCAGCTCCATTTGAAGGATCCCAAGGCAGTGAGTGCGGCAGTTTTATCCACTTAATTATTGTTCATTAGTCCAATAAACACGCAGGTTTTTCGAAACCCCTGGTTCTGAAGCTGTGTTAGTGGATATTTATTCAGTGATATCATTTCTGAGGTGGTACGTGGTGTAACAAGTTGGAGAATCACTGGTCTAAACATTAACAGCAGCAGTTCTTTATGTTGTCATTGTTTTAGTTTTTTTGCATACTTGCAAACACCGTGAGGCTGTGTGTTGTGTCGTTCAATGCCTCTTCACGTCAAGTATTTTGGTCGGCAAATTAGATTTCTCTTAACTGCCCCGAATAACGATTTACCCCAGTGAACATGTCAGCCCACCATTACGCTGTTTAGCCAAACAAATCCCATAGATTTGCCAGCATGCGAGTCCCATGTCCCCAACAGAGTAGTTCCACACCGGCGTCTCGTGGGAGGCACATGTTTGCTAGCTAACGTCCCCCATAGTAATGCTGACTGAACTGCAGGTAAGTGGGACATTGGGGGATGTTATATCCCGAATGAACCCCTTCCCCTCCACACAGGTTTCTCTTTGCTGTGCACCTCGACCATTTGCACGCGTGCTCCAGCCTCAGGGAGTTAAAATGATCAGGAGGATCTAAGGGCTAATTTGGATCTCCAGTAACTCCTGTGTGCCAGCGAGGGTTTTAAACAACAGGAGGGATTTGTTCATTTGAATTTCCGGGTCCTTATTGGGATTTTAAAATCACGAATTGCGAACAAATGGTGACTACTTCATGGTCCCTTGATTGTTTTTGTTTATGTTTTAGTTGAAGCGGGACGTAAAAATTGTCTGTTTCACAAGTTAAATGTAATTTCATAAACAGTCAGTGACGGCACTAAGGGAGTAGTTGTGCTTATTTGTCTGGATTTGTGTTTGATGAAATACAAGCCGCAGTTGTGATTTGTTTTGTCTGTAGTTACAAAAAGCTGTCTTGTGCAAGGGGAAGGAATGAATGATGGTGTTATTTGTACTTCGTTTTTCTCAGCATTCTTTGCCTTCATCTTATTCCTCTGGCGCCAGAGATGTAGTTTTCTCCTCCAGAATCACCAGGGACTTCAGAAGTGTGGATTTCAGACAGATCACATTTTGCATGATCACAGACATTCAGCAGCATGGCTAGCACTGACCTGTCAGACTAGTATTACACCTTCAGGAGTGCGTCTGCTATTATCTGGGCCTGACCCAGCAATGTGTACTGAAAGATGAAATAGTACAACCTGACAATTAATAAACAAAACCAATTTCATCTTGCATTCAGCTTTGTTCTTCCTCTCCCATAGAAGGCATTAGAGTTTTTTTTAGATTACTTTTCTTAATCTTTTTGTGAGGTTTTCTTTTTTTCTTTAGATGTTGTTAAATTATTATTCTTGGTTATACTAAACGTTTGTCTTTTTTATTTTTCTGATGATGTGCAGTTCGTTTATAGTTCTGGCAGAAATCGCAACCCTTGTCGCTATATTCAAATAATGCCCCATTTCTTCTAAAACACATGGTGAAACCAGGAAAACACCAAGGCATTTTGGAGCAATTGTCATACAGTTGGTTCTCCATCAAAGATTGTGGTATTAAAGGAGGACAATGATCCCAAAACAGACCCGCAAACGTAAAATGCAATCAGGACAAAATGCCGGCCCGTAAAGTGGCCAGGAGAGAGTCCAGATCTTAATCCCATTGAAAACTTTTGTTAATATCTAAAAATGGCAGTTTGGAGCCGCCCACGAAAATGACAGAACTTGACTTGTTTGCAGGTATTTGGGTCAAAGCCAGAACCTTGCCATTCTGACCGGGGTGTCGTTAGTTTTCTCAACTGCATTTTTGTTTTTTCAAATGGTTATAACTGGTTCTGAATCAACAAGGATTATGTAATATTATAACGGTGAAATAAAGGATTGTGGAGACCAACTATTTAGGTAAATTTCAACTTTAAGGAGCATGTGATTTAGTTTAGTGCATGGGTGCTAATACTGTTGGCCATGACTGTATTCATGAATCCTCTGTGACCCTAGCTGGGTCGCGGTCCCTTTCCACTATAAACCTGCTACTGTTTTACACCTACCGTGACCAATGTTCTCTCTGCCCCAGCTCGCCTCACAAAGTTCATGAAGGGAAACCAGCCAAGCCAGAGGGTTTCCCGCCCCACTGCCAGATAGTTCGGCTGTATGGCCTCAGAGCAGATCTCTCCCGAGTCTTCGTCCGTTCTGATTCCTCCGGTCGCTCCTCCCCGAACCTGATCCCCCAAACCCTCCCAGGCCTGCAGCCTCTCATTCATCATCCCTCCCCCCGTCCGTCCAGGGCCCTGTCTCCTCCCATATCTCTCCCCCTCTCCAATCTGGCATTCCTTAGGCTGCCGTGGCGGGTTATCCTACTTTAATGAGATAGATGTGCATCCCTGGCAGTTATTCCAATAGGGGGGGGGGATTCATCAGAGGTAATTGTGGGTAATGATCACGTCGGGGTGACTTCTTTAGCCACGGTGACTAATCGCGTCTTCAGACAACACCCATCAATCATACGCTTGCCGCGGTATTCAAATGAGAACCGCCTGATTAGTTTTCGTAGGGACCCGGTGATATATGGGGGAACCGGGTGGGAATGCTAGGTGGGAGGGAAAGTTCGCTGTGACATTTAGATGTTGTTTCCCCCCCGAAGCGGCGTTCTAACTTTCAATCACAGAGTTTACAGTTAAATGGGGGGTGGCCTTTGTGGGACCCAAGTGTCATTTAGCTTGGTGGCTTTGCCTGGAGATGGAACAGGAAGAGGAAGGGAGACATCCAGGGTCATCAGTTAAAGGATAACAAACACACAATCGTTTTTATTGTTTGTGGGAATTCTATTGTGAGGACCTTTATTTTGAAAGGCTAGTTGAGGGGGAGGTGTTTGAGGCTCAGTCATTGAAAAGAGACACTATTATAGATATTGTAAAGATGTCTCAATGACGAGCGTACCACACCAGTGGAAAGCTGTTGTATGTGCTACCACCTTGTGTCCTGTCTTACCCTTGTGTCCCCTAGAGACTAGCCTGTCTTACCCATGTGTCCCCGAGAGACTAGCCTGTCTTACCCTTGTGTCCCAGAGAGACTAGCCTGTCTTACCCATGTGTCCCCGAGAGACTAGCCTGTCTTACCCATGTGTCCCAGAGAGACTAGCCTGTCTTACCCATGTGTCCCCGAGAGACTAGCCTGTCTTACCCATGTGTCCCAGAGAGACTAGCCTGTCTTACCTACGTGTCCCAGAGAGACTAGCCTGTCTTACCCACGTGTCCCAGAGAGACTAGCCTGTCTTACCCACGTGTCCCAGAGAGACTAGCCTGTCTTACCCATGTGTCCTAGAGAGACTAGCCTGTCTTACCCATGTGTCCCCGAGAGACTAGCCTGTCTTAAATGCCACTCTGCCACTCTTACAGATTATGAAGCTGGCTGTTTACGGGATGCTCCCTAGAAACCTCCACAGAAGGACCATGATGCAACGGCTGCACCTGTTCCCTGAAGACGTGAGACATTCGTCGTTCCCTTATGAGGGGAATCTGTGTGGAGCTTGGATTGAACTGGCTTTGTCGTTTTTGATGAGTACAAATGCCTGTAGTGTAATCCGAAAGTTAAATATCAATATTATGGAAATGTTTTCGGTTCAGGAATTAGCCCTGACAGGCAGTAGTTAGAGATACGTTTTGGGGTTACTTTAGGAACAAACACTCCCAAACGATTAGCCCACGTCTATCCCAACCAAATAATGCATGGATATGCCACACTGTATATAGAGTGTTCTAGACTGCTACCTGTCCATTGCTGTCTGGATCAATTACCTGTGTGGAATTTGTAATATTCTGTGTGCGTTACAATTAGATGTTTAAAGGGTAAATATTGAGGTTGACCTCGCTATACAGCCATAAACAATCAGGATGTTAGGCTCGACAGTATATGATTTCCAAAATATTATAGCTTTTGTGCACGTTCCCGGAATTCTCAACACTCTGTTGACATGAATCTCGTCAACCAGTATGTATCTTCTAACCTATCTGGACCTTAAATATGGGCCTGCAGTAGTTCCTGTCCAGACGCCAGCCTGTACGAACACATCATTAACCATTGAACATTACATTAACCGTGTTCCGTGTAAATACACGTTACATTAACCGTGTTCGGTGTAAATACTCGTTACATTAACCGTGTTCCGTGTAAATACA
>JACXGK010002102.1:10462-44780 GCA_016801125.1 Novumbra hubbsi | reverse complement strand
CCTCTCCTGCTTATGACCTACAGGTTGGACCACTGTCCAGAACAGGATGGATGGTTCCGTAGACTTCGGCAGGCGTTGGGACGACTACCGCAGAGGATTTGGTAACATCGCCTTCGACGTCGGCAAGGGGCACTGCAACACCCCAGGTGGGATGGAACGCATTTCTGTGGAGTGACATCCAGTTGCTATGTTGCTATGCCACCACACTGCAGTTTCTATTGGCCTGTCGTCTGTTGTGAAGTCACAGGATGTGTCCAACCATGTGATTTCCCTGTGTCACATGACAGGGGAGTTCTGGCTGGGTAACGATCGCATCAGTCAGCTGTCCAAGTTGGGACCCACTGAGATCCTCATGGAAATGCAGGACTGGTCCGGCAGCAAGGTCCACGCACAGTACCGACAGTTCACCGTACAGGTAAGAAAACCTGTACTATACCGGCTGGCAGACTGACCAACACACTGACAGATGTTATGTATTTCAAACATTGATCCCCAAAGAACCTTTAGAGTAGATCCACAAACAGTCTGCAGACTAGATCCCTGAAGAGTCAGCAGACTAGATCCCAGAAGAGTCAGCAGACTAGATCCCAGAAGAGTCAGCAGACTAGATCCCCGAAGAGTCAGCAGACTAGATCCCCGAAGAGTCAGCAGGCTAAATCCCCAAACAGTCAGCAGACTAGATCTCCGAAGAGTCAGCAGACTAGATCCCTGAAGAGACAGCAGACTAGATCCCTGAAGAGTCAGCAGACTAGATCCCAGTAGAGTCAGCAGGCTAGATCCCTGAAGAGACAGCAGACTAGATCCCCAAAGACTCTTAGGACTATATCACCATAGAGTCAGCATTGCAGAAAGTGCTCAGGTAAAAATATGCCAATTAAACGTTGATTATTTAACTGTCGGATTGACTGAGGTATTGATGTTTGGCAGGGCGAGATGACCAATTACATGTTGGCAATCGACGGTTACTCTGGAAACGCCGGTAACGGGTTGCTGGAAGGCGCTTCGACGCTGTTCGGAGAGAATCGCACAATGACCATCCATAACGGGATGAAGTTCAGCACCTACGACAGGGATAATGACAACTGGTATGGAAAGATCTCTCCTTCTCCTCTCGGTTTCCTCCTACCTGTCTCCTCTCTATCTCCTCTCTGTCTCCTCCTCTCTGTATCCCTGTCTCCTTCTCCTCTCGGTCTCCTCCTCTCTGTCTCCTCCTATCTGTCTCCTCTCTATCTCCTCTCTGTCTCCTTCTCTCTGTATCCCTGTCTCCTCCTTCTCCGTCGCTCTGTCGCTCTTCTCTCTGTCATCTACTCTCGGTCTCCTTCTCACTTTCCCTTACTCCCTGTCTCCTCTTCCCTAACCCTCTCTGTGTCTCTAATTTTCTCTCCCCATTTGACCCCCTCACCCCTGACAGGACACCCGGTGACCCATCCAAGCAGTGCTCCAGAGAGGACGGCGGTGGTTGGTGGTACAACAGGTGTCACTCGGCCAATCCCAACGGCCGTTACTACTGGGGTGGGTCTTACACCCGGAACATGGCAAAACATGGGACGGACGATGGCATGGTATGGATGAACTGGAAGGGGTCCTGGTATTCCCTCAAAGCCATAACAATGAAGATACGGCCATTCTTCGCCTCGCGTTAGACACACAGGGAGACATACACACTAGGGCATTGAACTTGAATCCTTGACCTGGGAACCCAAAGGGGTACACATTTCGTACCCTGGTACAACATAATTAACCTCATCTACTTATTATCAAGCCTTTTAAGGGAATAACAAACCTATCATTTTGGACCCATTTGGGTCCCCTGGTCCAGGTTTGGGAAACATGTGTGAGAGATACAATGCAAAACTGTCACTTGTAGGAGCTTGGGCGGTTAATAAACGAGAGCTTTTTGATTTAGCTTGAAAAGAGAAACCTCGGCTCTGGCTGTTTTTGCTCTTGCCTCCATGATTGACTGGAACGTGTGTGTTTTGAGACGAGTACTTGGCCAAATGCATGAAGTGTGTATTGTTTATTCTACTCAATAAAAAACATGTTGAGGAACCTAGTCCATGTATGTGATCTGCAGTTCTCTACCCCACTGACATGAAACGGAAAAACATTCAAAACTGTGAAGAAACTGAATGTGATGTGAATGAAATTTACAGAATGTTAACACAGAATTTATAGATACTTTGGTATACTACACTGAAAATTTATAACAGCAATTTTCAACATGTGGTTCTAAATAGGCAATGATTTTATTTATAAAATTTTAATGAAACACTATAGCCAACTTTGCCCTGTGTTTTTTTTTCATCTTTTGATATATACGTTTACGACTGCAAGCACACTTTTCAATTTACCCAGAAATGTTACCTTTTCTAGTTTGTTTCAAATTACTTGTTAGGCTACTAGCACTGGTTTTGTTAAATCCCTTGTGTGTAACAGAATATTTTCCTGTGACAATACAAGTCCAGTTTAACATATTTAAACACAAGGGATTCAGTCAATTTTAATAAAATGTTTTTTTTCCACCTTCAGTGAATATTATTGTTTTACATTCTGTAGAGGATAGATAATGAAATATAATGCATCAGACTGAATACAAAGCCAATTAGATTTAGCAGTGATGTGATTTTATTAACCCGTAATGAACAGACTGGTATTACTTAATAGATCCACAGCTTGAAAAATAAAATTGTTTTTATGAAATAAAAACATCGATATCACAAATCAGAAAAAGGCATTTTCTAAATGGAGGTAGTTCGGTTTTAGGGATGAAATAATAGAATATGGTGATCTGTAAAACACTATGTAGCAAAGGATTATGTTAATGACAGTACATCTGTTTAATTGAATTAAGTTTAAACCTGTGTTTACAATAACAGTTTCTCAGTTTGATCGGACCTAAAGATGACATCAGAGAGAGATTTCTCTATCTTAGTGCATTACAATCTAGAATGACTGCTTCTTTTCTTTCTGTACTCATTTCGGATCCCAGACATTCTGTTGGTTCTAGAACATCTTCTAGAAACACCTGGTTTTGTTCTATATCCTCAAACTGAGTCAGGAGTTCTTTCTGGACAATCGGAATGGCTTTGTAACCAATCGACGGCGGAGGTCCAACTTTAACCGGCTGTAGTTTAATTTTAGGAATGCCCTTTGCAGGAGATTCTATGTTGTTCTGTGAGTTGGCGTTATCAAATAGGATCATCTGATCTTGCAGCCACCGATAGCCGTTGTGGTCAATGCGGAAAGCAAAGGTCCTCTTGCATGATCCTTGACAGGCTCGCAGCTTGATGTCAACGTCTACCTAAACCACGCCGAGACAGAGTGTTAACAGAGGCTTCATCGGCTTTAACACTATCCATTAAAAGAACACGTATATAAATTCACTGGACTGTCACTGTCCTTTCTTCATACAATAATAAAACATTTTCTTTAACCAAATATAATAGTTAATAGTGGCAAAACCTAAAAACAAAGACCAGTAGCACATAGAGGCCAAAAGGTGCCCTATTCCCCATGAAGCGCACTACATTTCTAGTATTATTGCATAATTTAGTAGCAAAAAGAATGAATTGTCTTTATTTACAACATTCAGCTCGTGTCCGCAGACCGCTAACTCTTGGATTTGACCGAAGTTTAGGGTGCACCTCGGAGGTAAATCAACGGTGGACCTTGACCAGCGGGATGATAATTTTTTTGTCATGAGTCAATGTTTAGTTACTCCCACTTATGTCCCCAAAACCAGAACTATCAAAGACTGTGTGCTCCCAGGTTTAATGGACTTTACTCCTTCCCTCATCTCCTAATCCACCGGTGGATTGTACCCTCGTCTCCATAGTAGGTTGATATACATGTTAAGGCCCAGCTCAGAGTTAACGACTTCCTAACATTATGTGGTCGAAGAATATAAGTAGCATGGAGGGTATCCATAACAACCCAGAACACAAACCAAACACACACGAATGTGCGCAATCAAGGCCTGTGGTTTGCTCCCAGCAGCACCTTTAAATAATGTCTTTTGGACTGACTATGTAAACATAAATAGGAGATAGATACCAGATTCTACCTTTAAATAATGTATTTTGGACTGACTACGTAAACATAAATGGGAGATAGATACCAGAGTCTACCTTTAAATAATGTATTTTGGACTGACTATGTAAACATAAATAGGAGATAGATACCAGATTCTACCTTTAAATAATGTATTTTGGACTGACTACGTAAACATAAATGGGAGATAGATACCAAAGTCTACCTTTAAATAATGTATTTTAGACTGAATGGGAGATAGATACTAGAGTTTGTGAGACAACAAGCAACGTTAGTACCAAAGCAAATCGGCAAAACTTGGTATGTTTTGAGTTGGTAGTGTTTGGGCAGAGACTTGCTTGTGAAAACTCATGCACTTATATCGTAAATAATTCAACAATCAAATAAAAAAATATTAAAAAAATTGGTGGAAATCTCCACAGAACTTGATTTCTTAGTCCAGTACTAGGTTAAATCTGTGTCCACGAAACTGGACTCCTGTGTCTGACTCACCTCTTGCCGGAACATGTCCTCTATCTGTTTCTGGATACGGATTTGCTGCTCTTTCAATTTCTGTGACAACGCGTGCAAACGTTGCCTGAGCAAGGTCATATTCTGAGCCAGCATTTCAGCAAACTCCACATACTTCGTCTCAGAGACTGTAATAGAAAACAAACAACCAATGAACAGAGCAAGAAAGAATATTAGTGAAGATTTATCAACTGATAAATAACAATTTATCTGCAGAACGACTCTGACAGACAGAAGATTGAATTAACAGAATACAACTCAGTATGTTTTGATTGATTTATTGTAAATTCACTTACCATATGTCTGGACAATAGTTTTGCGGTTGGTATAGTAGATGTGTTTGGTTGTCAACATGGATGTTGTAGATGCATCCTCATACCTGTAGGAATTTTTTTACCACAATTAAAGTTAACGCATCCCAGGAAATTGGCACTGACACTCTTCATCGTTATTACCTCAGCTAGCTACATCATCATCATTTAGAAGAAATCCTGGTTGTGTACATATACCAGCAAGCATTGGTTTCCAAAACTACATTGAACTTCTTACATCTTTTAGCTAAACTAGCAGTCTCAGACTATTAACATGACTATATTTTAGCTAATCTAGCATTCTCTATCCATTGGCATTACACTTAGGTGGTTGTAACTACAGTAAAAGAAACAACATTTGAATCATCTAAGTGTTCTCTGTGCACTGCGTTTAGGTGTTAGAGCTTGCGTTGGGTGTTGCGTTGGGCATCACCTAAAGGGATGCTTGAGCAGTTAAAATTAGTTCGTTTTGGACTCTACTTCTCATTGTGATGTGATGGGAACTAATGAGTCAATACTTCAGGTTTCTTCTGCAGATGTTCCTCAGTCTGTCCACAGTCTGGCTCTCCGTCTCCTCCACCTGGCCCATGAGTCTGCAGCCAGACGGACACCTGGACTCCTGCAAACATTACTAATGACTTATCAATAAAACCCATTCCATCAGGTGATCCGAGTCTGTCTCTGTTTGGTTCATTAGGTGTGTGTATACAATGTGTGTCGTGTGTGTGTGATAGTCTTACCCACTGGTCGTCAGAGCAGAGTGGGTGGGGTCGTCTGTCGAGGCACCTTCCCTTTTCTTTGCCTCTTTCCCTGTCCGGCCACTGCATCCAACGATGACATACGGCTGCACACAACACCACAAACACGTTACATACAGACACACACACGTAACGCACATTTCACACACATACAAAATCTGTGCACGCACACGACACACATTTGTTAAACACAGTACTGTCTCCGGGAAACTGGACTGTAGCGTGTGCATTTTATGTTTCTAAAGGTGAAAAAAGGGATGTTCTGGCACACTGGCGATGCCTAATTTATCGAAAATAAAATGAAACATTTATTGAAACATTTTTTACACTTCGCCCTCGATGACCTCTTCGAGATACATGACGTGTCTTTCATAACATCAAGATGCATTCCATCATTGATTTGGTCAATGTTTGCTGTGCGATAGGGTTATTAACATTAGGATGAATGGACCAAAGAGGAACAGGTTTTTTCTTAATTGCATAACCAGTGACAAACACACGCAGTCTTTGCCCCGTTATCATGTGACTGAAATAAATGTTATTCCTGTTCATTGGAGATTATTGGCATTGGAGTATTTCTGTTGTTCTCACTTGTGTTGTCTGTGGTGTGGTTTGTTGTGACAGCTCTGCAGTGGATGTTCCAGTGGTTTCTACCTTCTCTTAAGGAGTTACTGCGTTAAGGCCGAATGGTGTGGGAGACCAGCTGGACAAAACAGCCCAAGCTAGGACTCATAAGTCACAAGATCATATAGACTGTGAACATCATTGTCGGTTGTTGTGGTCCTGGGAAGCCAAAGGTTGCACACTAAGTGGCGTCTACTCATGTACAGATCTGTTTGGTACTCCACAGAATCTCAAATGAAGTTATCGTCGTTGGTCACGTTTACTATACTGGTCACGTTTACTAAACGTTTACTATAGGGAAATGTCTCAGCAAAGGTTAAATATGTGATTTCTATAACGTGATGGAGAGAATGATGCTGAAGAAGGCGTAGGAAGTTGGGTGAAACAACTGTTCTTATTCAAATCCATCCCAATCCTCTGAGATTGTATTCTCATTATTCTTGGTGCCATAGTGCATGAACTCCAGGGAATTGGATGTGCTTGTTGCATACACCCATGGTACTTTGAATTGTGTGTAGGTAATATTGATGGTGTAATATGCTCTCAACTAATCTATTCATGTTTTGAGAACGCAGCTACATGATTAGCTATCATAATTATTCTAACTCTGTGTGTGCTCGTGGAACACTTGGTCCTCACTGACATGTCAATAACACTTGCATGAAGTTAAATAATGACTCAAGACAACGGAAGCCATGACGTTGAAGTGAACACATTTTTATTACTTGAACATTAGCTTGTTTCAGAACTTAAGAGACACAACTAGAGATAATACAAAACCCAATACGCTTGGTCAGAACACTTATTTGAACAGGCAGTTCCAGAGGTTACTTTGTTGTTTGTTTTTACACGGACATTCGGGGTATTGACATATTTCGAAGGGTCAGAAAAACAACCATCTAATGATCTACTCACGGAGTCAACAGTCAGCAGCATCCCTTCTCCCCCCCTCCTCCCCCCCTTCTCCCCCCCCTCCTCCTCCCTCCCTCCCTCCCTCTCCCTCCCTCACACCATCGCCAGCGGGCGTATCTTCATACGCGTGGTCTTCAGGCTGTAGTCGGCCGGTTTGTACGTGAGCCACGTCACTCCGTTCTCAATCTCGTACGGCACATTGCTACCGGGATCGTACTTGCCCCCTCTGTAGTACACTCCGTTTAAGTTGGCGCTCTGACAGTTGTTGTACCACCACCCGCCGCCGTACATCTCAGCGCAGCTCTCCTCCCAGCGGTCGCTGTCCCTATCGTAGGTACTAAACTTCATCCCTGCGTGCGAGAGGAACCCCTGGCCCCCTGAACTGGACTCCCCCTTCACGAGCGCGTCTCCGGCGTCACCCTCGTACTCGGCTATCGTCAGCCTGTAGCCCTCGGCCTCGGGGCCCACGCGCACCGTGTACTCCGCGGTTGCCGCTCCGCCCTCCCAGTCCTCTAGCTCCACCCGCAGCATGCTCTCCTGCTGGGTGAGGAGATGGAGGTGTTCTAACCCCAACCACACCTCCCCGTTGCCCTGGGCGTCCACCCTTCCAAAGCCCTGCTGGTACTCGGCCCACGAGCGGTTGAAGCTAACGCCCCCGTGCTGCCTCTGTTGGACCAGGGTCCACCCCGCTAGGAACCCTTCCTGATCGCAATAGACCTCCACCACCTCCTCCCCGGAGGAAGGAGACAGGGGGGCGGAGGGTTTAATTTTGTACAGGCCGCTCTTTTCCCCTGTGAGGTGGTTCCTTTGGATGTCAGTGCAATCTGAAAGCAAGACGGGAGAGGCCACGAATTAGGGCCATGAAGAAGGCAGAGACTGGAAGTTAGGTTTGGTTATCTGATGTGTCCATTATCCCCATATACAGTAAAGCAGGCCTTCATGATAATCTGCCCTATAAAGTTGCCAAATATGTCCTTTGTTATCAGTTGACTGAGAAGATAAGCAGCACCGGACTCGCATATAGATGCAAGATTGGATTGCATGCATTGAACAAATTTTGCGATGATTTTCTTGAGTTCCAGATGAACATATTGTGTTTTTTCTCTCGTTTATGGCTTTTACAACACAGTACATTATATGAGCAATGGCTGTTGATCTTTTACTTTTACAATCAAGGGTTTGTTTGAGCTAAGACAGCAAAAATAATGGTTCACTCCTACCTTATAGTTAAGACGCTAACATACTGTCAAAGATGCTAACCGTTAATGGCCGGTGGTGTTAAATGCTAATGTATAGTTTAGTTAAGCTGCTAATGGATCTCGGCTAACGTGCTACTTTCTGATGGCTAACGGTGGCTAACAACAGCTAGCTAGGTCAACTACCGGTCTTTTATTCCAGATCAGATGTACCTTTTCCCACATAATCCGCCTGCCGCTCGCTGCGAACGCTACTCTTCACACTGCGGGCATGGAAGTCCGGGACGTCATCTTCCAAGTTCTCGCGCGCAAATGCTCCGAGATCCATCCCGAACGGATCACCTCCGAAATCGCCACCGCCGTTCTTGGTGCTAGTGAAAAGGCTACCTCCCCCCTTTGTGCTGGTCACTTTGGTGGACACCGAAGAGGACGAGGATGAGGTACTGGCGCCATCGCCAAACTTGGTGTTGAGGAGACTGTCTGTCCTGCCACCGCCTGTTTTGGTGAAAGACGAGGAGGAGGAGAATTCGCTGATCCCACCGGCTTTCTGGGCATCACAACCGGGTCCAGTCATCGTTTCCTCGATGCGCTCCACCGGCCCATCTTTGGTATGTGTTGTCGTTTTTTTCAGCACCTTGGTACAGCTCAGCGTGGTCACCCGCCTGGTAGCATCGAAATCTCCGCCTCCGAGGTCCCCCAGGCCAACGCCGAGACCACCCATCCCTGCAAAGAAATCCATGTCTCCTTTCCCCACTTCGCCACCACTCAGCTCGGTGATCCCTTTCCTGGATGGATCCCTTCCCCCCGTGAGTTTCCACGAACTCGACCCGGACGAAGTCTCGGACGTTGACGGCACAAACGTCGAAGTACCTGAGGCCTTGCCGACCGTGGCCGCGGACGAAGCGCTAGACCCTTCTGCCTCCAGGATCAGCTTCATGGTCTGCACCTCCGGGAAGAATTCCTGCCTCTGCTCTCCGCCAATGCTAGCCTTGTATTTGCTGTCGACCAGAACATCTTTCAGGGGGCGGCTCTTCAGGAGGTGCAGTGAGCCGACCGTCTCCACAGACTGGACGCTTTGGGCCTCCAGCTGGTCGATCTGCTTCTCCAGGGTTACATATGACTCCTTGTCCACGGAGAACTCTGAGTATAATTTACAGGAGCCCTTACAGGAACGTAGCTTGATGTCAATGTCGACCTGGAGGAAGGGTGAGGAACACAATATGTTGAGTGATAGTGAGTCATGAAGAGATATTGTCATTTTCAATACCTCCATGCCCACAAGCGCAATATTAATCCATAAAATAATTGTGATCCTAGACTTCATGATCCTTATAATGATGTTAATCTTGTGTCCAAACCTCCAGTCTCTGCATCTCAATGACTTGGTCTCTAACTCGGGCCTTCAGAGCAGTGAGGATCCTTAGCTGGCGGTCGATCTTGATCTTGATGTCCACGATCCTCTGGCGCAGGGTGTCAGAAACTTCATAGTATTTATTGTCGTTACCTGTCGAGGAGAAAAGTGGGACGCTTATCCATACAGTCAATTAACCAATCAGTCGATTAACCAATCAGTCAATATCATCTCTGCATCTCACCTGCACTGTTGGTGAGTTTTTCCTTGAGGAAGTCATACGTCTGTTTAGATTCTTGGTCAGCTGATCTGTGTTTGGCTTTGTTCTGGTCCAGCATCTTACGGATCTTCTCAATCTTCTTCAACAGGGAATGATCTGCTTCGTTCAACAGACCCTGAATACGACAGCCTGACGGGCACTTAGGACCCTAAGATGGAGGTGGTGGAATAGAGAGGTCAGTGAAGAAGGAGGAGCTGGTGGAAGGGGAGGATGAGGAAGAGGGGCCGGTAAAGTGAGTGGAGCCAGTGGAGGAGGAGGAAGAGGAGAGGTCAGTGAAGAAAGAGGAGGTGCTGAACAAGGAATAGGCGAGGCCCGTGAAGGAGGAGGAGGTGGTGGAAAAAGACAAGAGGAGGCAGTGATGGAAGAGGAGGTGGAACAGAGATGTCAGTGAAGGAGGTGCTGGAGAAGGAAGAGGAGTGGCCCGTAAAGGAGTAGGAGGTAGTGGAGGAAGATGAGGTGGTGAAAGAAGAGGAGGAAATGTCAGTATCGGAAGAGGAGGAGGTGAAGGAGGATGGCTTCAGCGTCAGTGATGTTATTTGACCAGACCATTACAGCTCAATAAAACCCAATTACACATATAACCTATAGATGCACTCCTATAGATGTCATCTACAAGACGCTCACCCAGTCATCATCTGAGCAGAAGGGCCAGCTTTTCACTGTCGTACATTCACTCTCCTTGTAGCCAGCTTCCACTGGGCGGGCGCCACGAGGGTTCACCACGCTGGCTATGTCCTCAGCCTGAGAGGGGTGGAGGGGGGAGGGGCAGGGGTGGAGGGTGGAGGGTGGAGGGGGAACAGAAGTGGAGAGGGAATGGGGTGAAGTGAGGGGGTGGGCGAGGAATGGGGTGGAGGGAGGGAGAGGATGGATGGAGGGGGAGGGTGGAGACGGTGGAGGGGGAACAGGGGCAACAGAGATATAGAGATTGTAAGAGTACAGCAACAAAACATATCAGCAATTACAAACAAACAATTACAACTCACAATTTTGGTTACAATAAAAGTTTGTTGAAATATTGTCTAGTCCCGAATACAATGTGAAGAAGCCATTAAAACATCCCTATATTCCATTCCTATATTCCCCAGAGACCTGCATTTATGCCTAGAACATTTTATTTTATTTCCGTTCAAAATAACATTTATATTTAATTCCAGAGGACAATACAGGATAGCACATTAATTACCAAAAATGTCCAAAAGTGACAAAAATGGAAAAGAATACAAGCTATTTGGTGATATTAAAAATAAATATTTTATTTGGTATTAAATAAATTATGACTACCCATTTTCAAAGTATAAAATAAATGTCTTTCAATACTTAAGCGGAGTCCAGTACAGTCAGACAGAAGGAAAGGATATTGTAACAACCAGTAAATAAAGTATTTTATTTAAACCTATTGAATCAGATAAAAATGCCAAAATGTTACAGAAGTTATTGCTCGACAGCCCTACCAGAAAGACGAGTGGTAAATAAGTTGCGTTACCCAGGTGGAGGCGAGGACAGCCATACTGAAGCAGAAGATATGCAGTAGCTTCATCTCTGTCTTCTCTTAGTCGGTCCGTCTAGCAATACTGTGCCCTGGTGCCTCAGACCCTCTTTATTAACAACCCCTGACCATGACAGGCCGCATCCTAAATCGCACCCTGTCCCCGCACGGCCCTCGGGTCAATAGAAGTGCACTAGAAAGGGGATAGGGTGGCGTTCAAGAGTTTGTATTCGGAGTTAGTCACTGTTTGCCCCAAGTGCTGTCACTCGGAGTTCTGCCTCCACCTCGAAGTTTCGCAAATCGTTGATGGGCACAGAGGATGGATGTCATTCCCGACATGTACCTTCCCCCATTATACCCCGCTGTTCTTTGTTTTGGCCCATCACAGATGTGGGGCAGAAAGTAAATAACAGCACTGCTGGTCTAGGACATCTCAGCTATTGTGACCTAAATAACCATTCTGATCCTAAATCAACGCCTCCTCTGATCTCAATTTATAGAAATGTAACATTTGAAATGTTTGAAATACATAAAAAAATTGAACTACTTGTATATTTACTTTAAAAAATCATTAATTATGTAAAAGATATGTATGTAAGTCATCTTATTTAGTAACTCATTTGGTAATTTAACACATACGTACGTGTTGAAAAGATATGGTTCTTTCCATAACAGAGTGTACATGCTTCAGGAATAAAACCAGACCTACTGAGGGGAGACTGTTTTTTTAGGGTGTTTGGAACAATGCTTAACCACCTACACAAATTCAAACACACACAAACGAAACACTGAACTTGCACGAACACGAGGGACATAGTGTGTTGCTTATTTCCCGGCAGTGGCCAAATTATGGACAAACGAGTTGCAACACTACAAATGGACATAGCGATCTGAGTGAACATCAGTCATTGAACCGCACCTATTGCTAATCTCATGGTAAATACTACAAAACATTTGGTTTTCTAGCGCCATCGTGTGCCTTCTTTCAAAACCTTTCACTCCACCTGGTCGGAACTGAAATAGTTCAGCTAGGTTCATATACGAACTGTTTTTGTTGTGACACAATATGCACCTTGAACTTCAGAAGTGAGTTTCTCAATGTATTCGGATACATTTTTTTTTTAAGAAATGTCTAATTTCTTTAATTTATCGCGTGCACATTACAAATCGAGTCTACACCGGCTGACACACTGTTATAGCTCGAAAACACGAGCGTTGTTTTGCTTTGGGTCACGATTTGTTCTCCTGGACTGCACGTCCCACAAAACCAAAAGTACCTGCTCCAGGCATCGGTTTGTAAGCTCCTCACATTACAGTTCTTCAGCGAAGGAGGAGACGGTACAGATAGGATGTGCGTCGGGATTTTGGGGAGATACGGCGACCTCAGGTAAGACGTTTACACAGCTAGCAGACACGAACAGGGAACGTTATTATAAGACTAGTCACTTGACTTGTGCTCCCTAGAACACAGCGTGACCTCATCCCGGCGTTACAAGTGATAGGTGCTGTCGAAACATGCTGTTTCGATCTCCTATGCCAGTCCTTGGAAATAAAAGCCTGTGAAATGGCCAGATTTCGAGAGTTGTTTGATTAAATGTCCCCTTATATATGAAAGTCCCCCAATACAACGGTATTTCATACACTAATGACAATTATTAAAATATAACCACATTAACGTGTAGTTGTTTGGGCTACATTAATTGGCAAGCATCTGTTACATCCTTGTCATATTGTTGCTTCGTCGGTTTTCGTTTACGGGTATTTACATATCCTCTGGTTCGAATCCTAAATTCTGATTGGCCAAGTGCCATGGTAAATGAAACGATAAGGATGTGTATATTGCCAATTCTCCATGTCCTCCAGTCCCTCAGCTGGTCCATAGTGGTAAACTAGACTACCTGGTTTTTGACTACCTCAGCGAGATCACCATGTCTCTGCTCACCGTTGCCAAGACGAAGATGCCGGTGAGTTATCAATCACCATGCTGCACCCTGTCGATGAGTAATCATATGTGCCGTCAGATATCAAGTTATTGTTTAGCTCGTTAGCATGAATGTAATGTTACAGGTCAACAGGTCAGCTGTCAATCGATCATATAGAAATAGTCAACGTCTGTTGAGGCAAACGTCACGACGAACTAATCGTGGCACAACGTGTTCTTTGTTTCTTTCAGAATATGGGATATGCCCCCGACTTCATCCAAGTGGCTTTAGCTCCACATATCAACGACATCCATAGGAAAGGTTAGGTCCGGTCACAGATCAACACAACTATTCCAGGAGAGATTTAGGGTTAAGGCAGCCATATGTGAAGGCTCTGCCAGTACTCGTGGAAGTCACTGTGGACGAGCGCTTATGTTTTTTATGTTGTTCTGCTTGTAAATATGTTGTGATCCAGTTTCCTTTAACCTGCCCTAAGGATTTTAAGACCCAAAGCTAGTTTAACTAATAGTGTCTTTCCATCGTAGAAATATGCGTAATTAAACTTGCTCATGTTAAATGGCAAAGGGAATTGCTTCTAAATGCCGGTTGTCTTCTGTGGGACTGATTCTCTGTCTCCAATAATTGGTTGTGTGTGTGTGTGTGTGTGTGTGCAGGCATCCGTGTGGTCAGTAACGCAGGGGGCGTCAACCCCCTTGCGTGCGCCGCGGCCATACAGGAAGTGGTCAAGAAGGCGGGACTCGACCTTAGGGTTGCTGTGGTGACGGGCGACGACCTCATGTCTCAGGTAAATGCCCCTGCCCTTGTCCCCCGGCAACGTGGTCACAGTGGTCAGTGTGCGGCCTTGCTGAGATCCCCTCTCCTCTCCAGAAAGACAGTCTGACACAGCTGAGGTTGGCAGACGGGCAGAGCAGAGCCAAGCTACCTAAAACTGTCCACAGTATGAATGCCTACCTGGGGTAAGGATCTGTCTGGCGCTCTCTCCGTCTCTCTCTGCGTCTGTCCGCGTCTCTCTCCGTCTCTCTCCGTGTCTCTCTGCGTCTCTCTGCGTCTCTCTCCGTCTCTCTCCGTCTCTCTCTGTGTCTCTCTGTGTCTCTCTCCGTCTCTCTCTGCGTCTCTCTCCGTCTCTCTCCGTCTCTCTCCGACTCTCTCTGCGTCTCTCTCTGCTTTTCTCTCTGTCTCTCTCTGCTTTTCTCTCTGTCTCACTCTGGTTTTTTTCTCTGTCTCACTCTGTTTTTTTCTCTGTCTCTCTCTGTCTCACTCTGTTTCTCTCTGTCTCACTCTGTCTCTCTGTTTTTCTCTCTGTCTCTCTCTGTTTTTCTCTCTGCTTTGCTAATGTGTTCCTCTATTTCTTCCTCCTTCACCCCTCCTCCCTCCCACCCTCTATCCCTCCTCCCCCTCCCTCCAATCTCTGCTTCTCTCTCCACAGTGCTGTACCTATCCAGAGGTGTCTGGATCAGGGAGCTGACATCGTAGTGACAGGGAGATGTGTAGACAGCGCTGTCACTCTGGGACCTCTTATGCATTCTGTAGGTTTGTTTGTTTGTGTGTTGTTCTGTGTTTGTTTCCCCAGAAAGCTTTGTGTTTACTTAGATAGATCTGATTCAAAGAGTCGGAAACAGTTCATATTCCAGGCCCTGGTTCAAAGAGTCAGGAACAGTTCCCATTCCAGGCCCTGATTCAAAGAGTCAGAATGTGGTTGAGGAAGCAGCAGGGTAATTTAATAAAAACCCTAAACCCTTGTCTGGTGTGTGTGTGAGAGAGAGAGGTTTCTGATGTGGTTTTCTTCTCTAACAGTTTGGGTGGAAGCAGGACAATTATGACCTTTTGGCAGCTGGAAGGTACACACACACTCCACACATAGACACACACATGTTCCAGTATGAGTGCGCACACAGGGTTAACATTGTCTTTGAATTATCCTAAAGAATAACAATAGTTTGACAATTCTTTGATGTAAATCTGCCTTGCAATAGCCTTGCAGGTCATCTAATCGAGTGTGGGGCCCAGTCAACCGGAGGAATACACACTGACTGGGACACTGTTCCGGACTGGTGAGGGTGCAACACACACACACACACTATTTTCCCATGATGCTCTACCTCAGGGTTTATATAAGAAACCTAGAAGACTGGGCTGGCTGAGTTTAGTCACTGACTGTCAGTCAGCTCGGGTGGTTCAGTGTGGAGAGATGGTGAGACATGAGCGTCTCTAGAAACAACTTCAAACTACAAAAGACACTCATTAGAAACGTTTGCAATTGGTGCTGCTCTGCTGACCAGAGTTCTGCTGACCAGAGTTCTGCTGACCAGAGTTCTGCTGACCAGAGTTCTGCTGACCAGAGTTCTGTTGACCAGTGTTCTGCTGGCCTTTCTTCACTATGGTTACGTCTCTCTTTCTGTCCTCCCTCTCTTCTTCTCAGGGATAACATGGGTTTCCCGGTGGTGACGTGTTCAGCCGACGGTTCCTTTGTGTTGTCTAAGCCCCCCCAGACAGGCGGACTGGTGTCATTTGGAACCGTTGCCGAGCAACTGGTGTACGAGATTGGCGACCCTCAGAAGTACCTGCTCCCCGATGTCACCTGTGATTTTTCTCATGTCAACATCACTGAAGTTCCAGGTATACACACACTGACACAGACTGATGTGCCTGTCTGTCAGATGTACTGATGTGCCTGTCTGTCTGATGTGCCTGTCTGTCTGATGTACTGATGTGCCTGTCTGATGTGCCTGTCTGTCTGATGTACTGATGTGCCTGTCTGTTTGATGTGCCTGTCTGTTTGATGTGCTGGTCTGTCTGATGTACTGATGTGCCTGTCTGTCTGATGTTCTGATGTGCCTGTCTGTCTGATGTGCTGGTCTGTCTGATGTACTGATGTGCCTGTCTGTCTGATGTACTGATGTGCCTGTCTGTCTGATGTGCCTGTCTGTCTCCCGTGTCTATGCTGTTCTGTTGTCTTCAGGGGTGGAGGGAGGAGCGGTTAAAGTGACGGGGGCCCGAGGCTTTGCTCCATCCAATGATTACAAGGTACAATACCCATTGCATTGTGGGTGGACGGGCTCCACCCAATGTGAATAAAGTCTGCGAATGTGCACCCGAGCGAAGTACATGAAGAGTGACTGTTCCTGCAGCGGCTTGTCAAGTCTTATGCATTGGGGAGGAAGCCCACCCGTGTGCAATCTAACGACACTTCTCTCTGTGTGTGTGTGTGTCTAGGTGTGTGCTACCTACATGGAGGGGTACAGAGCTACTGCAGTGTGTCCTGTAGGGGGCCCCAGAGCCACACAAAAGGCCCGTTGCACCGCGGACAGCATCATCAAACGGTTAGCGTCAGCGTCCTGGCTCAGACCATCACGGGACTATCTGCCGGTCATTCAGTTGATTGGTCCACATGTATATCCTGCAGCACACACCGAAACTACTGAGAGTTTGTTCTGGGCCTTATGAAGTGATCTGAAAGTGTACTCCAGCTGGCCTGTCTGACTGCCAAGAGACTTTGTAGTTTTGTCTTAAATCACAGTCCAGCACATGCACTGAAAATGCTCCTGCGGTCATTTTTTTTTAATAATGCTGTTATCATTAATGTATAGTGTAATAGACTTACTGTCCCTGTGCGTCCTGTAATAACATAGTAATAATACTGTTATCATTAACGTATAGTGCAAAAGACAGACTTACTGTCCCTGTGCGTCCTGTAATAACATAGTAATAATACTGTTATCATGAATGTATAGTGTAATAGACAGACTTACTGTCCCTGTGCGTCCTGTAATAACATAGTAATAATACTGTTATCATTAACGTATAGTGCAATAGACAGACTTGTCCCTGTGTGTCCTGGACAGGACGAGGCGTATCTTCACCCATCAGCATCTGGAAGACTTCACTTCTGTGCACATCCAGGTGTTGGGGTCTGAGGACACCTACGGACCTCACAGGAGAAACCTGGTGTGTTACCCCTCTGTGTGTGTGTGTGTGTGTAGAGGTAAGGGGTTGATCAATCCTACTGTTCCTTTCGTCAATGTCTCAGTGTGAAGACTGTGTGGTAGGCCCCAATGTTGACAATAACCCCCCTGTTCCTTAGTCTCTCTCTCTCTCACTTTCTCTCGCTTTCTCTCCCTCTCTGGCTTTCTCTCTTACTTCCTTTCACTCTCTCTCTCCCCGTCTCTCTACTTCATGAGCTGTGGGTTGCACCCCAACACGGGCCAATAGTGGGGTGAAGGAGGTCCTATAGGGTGGCGTTTGTGAGACCCTGTCTGTATCTATGTGGGTCAGGGGTAGTGGTAAGCCTGTTTCATGCTTCTTCATGCACTGGGCGTTCATTCAACCTTCCAATACATTTGAAACTGCTAATTTGACACAGGGGGGAGATTTATTTAGATTGCCAAAGCAACTGGAAACAATATAGTAACAAGTGAAAGAAAACTTTGAACTAAACATCAACTTGGGAAATCCCAAATGCAGTGCAGGTTACAGGCCATGGTTAA
This sequence comes from Novumbra hubbsi, assembly GCA_016801125.1. NCBI lineage: Eukaryota > Metazoa > Chordata > Actinopteri > Esociformes > Umbridae > Novumbra > Novumbra hubbsi. The sequence continues at coordinate 26,875 of JACXGK010002102.1, read as the reverse complement.
CGTGCCCCCAGGAGACGCATGAAAGACACAGCGTCCTGGGAGACGCATGAAAGACACAGCGTCCTGGGAGACGCATGAAAGACACAGCGTCCTGGGAGACGCATGAAAGACACAGCGTCCTGGGAGACGCATGAAAGACACAGCGTCCTGGGAGACGCATGAAAGACACAGCGTCCTGGGAGACGCATGAGACACAGCGTCCTGGGAGACGCAAGAAAGTATACCCCACTCTCTGACGAGCACCTCTATGTGCCCTTCATGCCAAAACGACACTCATCCTTCTTGTGTAATGGGCCACAACCGGGTTGTGCTGCAGTCTGAAACTGTAACCTAAAGTTAAATTCCCATTATGGAATGTCAAGGTTCCTCTCTCAAGGTCAGACATTTCATCAGAGTCCAGGAACATTTAGGGAGCATCGCTGTGGTGTCCAGTGGTTTTCGTTCCTCACTGGTTGCCCAATATAACGGCAACAGGTCACAAGTCTGGGAGTTTATCCGGGTCTGATATGTATTCACTGTTTACCTTCTGAGGGTAATATACATTTGTCAGGAGCTAAGGAACAGAAGCACAGTCTGTCTGTGGACGAGAGAGAGTAGCAGGGCTATAATCAGTAGGTCTGTCTGTAGTCTGTTCTTCATTTCGGGTCAGTAACTGGGGTGAGATATTCTGCCACTCTGTACCCTTTGGTTGATTTTTTTTTTCTAGTGTGTCAAAGAGCTTTTAGTTTTTTCATTCATTGTGCGGGGCTAACTGTGTTTCTCTCCTGGGGCGCTGTGAAGTCTGTTTGGTTTTGGGAACTGAGCCTCAAACGCAGGTGGCTTAGTGGGATCTTCTCAAGGCTCTCTTCTCCATCTCTCTGTATGGAAGATTTAAGCGTGGCTTTCCTTCAGGATGTTTTGGCATTTTCCGAGTGATTATTTGTGGCTGTACTCCTAATAAAGCTGCACATGAAAGATCCAGCAGAGTGTAAATATGTTTATTTATTGTGTGAATCCCCCCCCCAGTCGCCCAGAGAGGTGGTGTTATGGATGGCTGTGTGTCATAAGCAGAAGAAAGCTCTGGAGCTCTTCGCCAGGGAGATAGCGCCTGCTGGAACGGGCATGGGTAACAACGCACACACACACACACATACCAACACACACACACACATACCAACACACACACACAGACACTAAACACACCAACACACAGAAACACTAAACACACACAAACACGCACATGCACACACAATGTTTAGACCCTCGAACAGGACATGTAAAAATGTGCTAAGTTCAGTTCGAGGTCACACACAGGCTGTGGTTGCACAAACACACACACACACCGCTTTCCCCCCGAGTTCCTCAGTTGAACTTGTTGTGAATCCGCTATATATAGAAATACATTTTCTGCTGACGGGGTTACAGTAACAGTGTGGTGCGAAGCCCCCCCCCCCACACACACACACACACACACACACACACTGTCTGGAGACATCCCAAGTGGGGGTGCCGACTTGTGTGGAATCGTGTGGCTTCCTAATATTTCATCATCCATGGGAGTGTGTGTTCTCCTGACCTCTTGTTAACCGTCTGTCTCCTCTCTCTCTCCTCTCTCCTTCCTCCTCAAGCTCCGGGCCTCACAGGGATAGTCGGAGGGCGACCGAGAGTGTAGGTATTATCGTGTTGTTACACCACCCTCAGCTGGGTGGAGATATTTCCAAGGCAGTCCGCATGTATTTGTACAGTGACACCCAGTTTTAGCTGACGCCCTTAGCTTGAGCGACTTGCAGTAGTGAGTGAACACGCTTCGTTCTTGTGTTATTTTTTCATACCCAGAAAGGTCTAAAAGGGATTCTAGGAGTTTGCTTTAGCATTTTGCGTCTGTCACGTTTCTCTCTCAATATGAGGAGCAAAGCACTGTCAGGGCCAATAAATCAGGTCACTGTGAGGCTGACAAATCTGAACGAATCGATCAGAGACCCTGTCAAGACATCAGGTGTGTCAAGACATCAGGTGTGTCAAGACATCAGGTGTGTCAAGACATCAGGTGTGTCAAGACATCAGGTGTGTCAAAACATGTGTCAAGATCAACTGTTTAGTTTGTTCTTGAGAAGCACGAACACACTCTGCACACAACTCGAGGCTGTTGTTCTACGCACATTTTGTTGATTGGTGTCATTTCTTTTGCAGCTCCCCAGTTCTGAAACCTTTCTTCTTTATGCATCCTAAATCCCAGATGAAGGTAAATTCATTATCCCAATAAGAACGTACTAAAAGATTAGGTTGATTTATGGATGACACGTCAAATGCACCGTGTTTGAAGTAGAACGAAGATTGACCGATTTTTGTTTGTCCGTTGATCGGCGACATTGACGCAGGTGGAAATGTACATCGATGGAGAACATGCCGAGACCCACACGGAGGCGGAGTTACCATCAACTGAGGCCCCGCCCCCGAGTGTACAGAAAGCTGGGCCTGTCACAGGTGTGACATTACTCGGGCTGTGTTCACTTTAGAGGACGTGAACGAGACTGAACGAACCGGTTCTGGAACATGGAGGGGCTTTTGGGAATATTATCAGCCTGGCCGCTGTCCTTTCAGATATGTCACCCGTGGCTTTGAGACAAACACGCTAGCTAGTTAACCTGTCTGTCTTAATTAGCGTTAGCGCACTGCTGGTACACAGCACACAGACGTGAATTGTTTTAAGTGGTATTCAGCAGGTGGATGTCCAAATAACAGGCTAATGGGAAAATAGTTGAGGTACTCCAGTTGACATGGAGCAACATTAAACAACGCAACCTTGAAGGTAAATAAAAAAGACTCTAATGGTTTATTTTGAGGGGATTTTACATCTGTACACAAGGGAGGCAATAGATAGAAACGGTGAAAGGCAGAACTGTTCAGTCAAAAGGCAGAGCTAATGGATTACACACCCCTCTGCAGATAAGATCACTCTGGCGCATCAATAAATGGAGAGGCAGAGCTAATTGATTACCTACACCTTACAAAGATTACATCAAGGACTTTCATCATAAACAAATTTTCAGACCCCAGAAATCCCCCTGTCTTCTCCCCCCGAACTCCCCCTTAACTCTCCCCACTCCATCTCCCCTCTAACTGTCCCCCCTTTCAAACTCTCCAACCTTTCTTTGTCTCTTCTCCCCTCTAACTCTCCTCCATCTCCCCTCTCTCCTTACTCCCTCTCTCCCCACTCTATCTCTCCTTCCAGATCTCCCTAGTGGTCCGCATACCTTCAGGCTGGAGGAGTTGGCCTACACCAGGAGTGGAGACAAGGGAGACTCTTCTAACATTGGTAAGACTTCCGGTATCCTGTATACAACATTGACTCTGTACAAACACTGTACACAGCATTAACTCACTGTACAAACACTGTACACAGCATTACCTCACTGTACAAACACTGTACACAGCATTAACTCACAGTACAAACACTGTACACAGCATTAACTCACAGTACAAACACTGTACACAGCATTAACAACATTGACTCACTGTACAAACACTGTACACAGCATTAACAACATTGACTCACTGTACAAACACTGTACACAGCATTAACAACATTGACTTACTGTAATTATGAACTCTTCCACTCTCCTCTTCCTCCGTCAGGTGTGATCGCACGCCACCCTCTTTACTTCCCCTATCTGAAGGAACGCATGACGGAGGCTGTGGTGGAGGGCTACTTCTCCCATCTCATACAGGCAGATACACAGAATGCTGTCAAACGGTGTGTGTGTGTTCGAGTTCACCTTCACTAGCCTTGGTCCTCTTGGCCTTTAGAGGGGAAGGACTAGCACCCTAACCAACTAGGGCCCTAACTAGGGGTTGGTGGGTCAGTTGGGCTGTGTTCTCCTTCCAGGTCGACGTTGTCAATACACATTTGATTGAAAACTGCCCTTGTTTCCTCCAGCTACGAGTTGCCAGGGATTCACGCTCTCAACTTTGTCCTGCAACGTTCTCTCGGAGGAGGAGGCGTGGCTTCAATACGCAGTGACCCTCAGGTAAACACACCTCTTCCAAACCCCTCTCTTTCTCCCCTTGCCTCTCCTTTAATGACACATTATCCTTCTGCCTCTCTTTTCCTCTCCTTTAATGACACATTATCCCTCTTTCTCCCCTTGCCTCTCCTTTAATGACACATTATCCCTCTGCTCTCTTTACCTCTCCTTTAATGACACATTACCCCTCTGCCTCTCCTTGCCTCTCCTTTAATGACACATTATCCCTCTGCCTCTCCTTACCTCTCCTTTAATGACACATTATCCCTCTGCCTCTCCTTACCTCTCCTTTAATGACACATTATCCCTCTGCTCTCCTTACCCCTCCTTTAATGACACATTATCCTTCTGCCTCTCTTTTCCTCTCCTTTAATGACACATTATCTCTCTTTCTCCCCTTGCCTCTCCTTTAATGACACATTATCCCTCTGCTCTCTTTACCTCTCCTTTAATGACACATTACCCCTCTGCCTCTCCTTACCTCTCCTTTAATGACACATTATCCCTCTGCCTCTCCTTACCTCTCCTTTAATGACACATTATCCCTCTTCCTCTCCTTACCTCTCCTTTTATGACACATTATCCCTCTTCCTCTCTTTACCTATCCTTTAATGACACATTATCCCTGCCAGACTCTCTTTACTTTCACCTTTGACCTTGCGTTTCCCCTTCTATTAGGATTGGAATGCAGCCCCTCTCTTCGCTTTCTCCTGCCCTCCACCCTCTCTCCCTTCACCCTGTCTCCCTCCACCCTGTCTCCCTCCACCCTGTCTCCCTCCACCCTCTCTCCCTCCACCCCTTCCCTCCACCTTTTAGCGTTCCCTTCATTCAACCTCCTCTCTCACACCTCAGCCTGTGGCGACAGCAGTCCTGTAAAGCTTTTTATTGGCCCACTGGAACTCTGAGGAACATCAAAGGATCACACACACACCCGTGTGTTGTAATCAAATATGTGAATTCCTAATGATGTTTACGTCATTCCCTTAACATTAACACATAATATACCCTGATGTTTGTGTTTCAACTGAGTCTCTCTTCTATATCTTCCTCCCTTCCTCCACCCTCCCCCCATCTCCCCTTCCCTCTTCCTCCTCCCCTTGTCTCCCCCTTCCCTCACCTTTTCCTCCCCCTTCCCTCTAGGGCAAAGCATACGGTCAGATGCTGCTGGACCTGGAGTTGACTGGGTTGCCAGACCTCAAGTCTCTGGTCGACTGAGATGAAGAGGAAGAGGAGCGACAGATCACCGACACGTAATCATTAACAGAGCCAGTGTTCACAATCAAATGGCTTCCTGTTCCCTCAGCAGTGCACTTCATCTGCTGCTACTAAATTGGGATAGGGTTTGAGAGCTATCTATCTCCATGGAGATAATTATCTGGGTCTGCTTGTCATCGGAACCCTATTCCCTAAATAGTGCACTACTTTTGACGAGGCCACATAGGGAATAGGGTTCCACTTGGTGCCTTGGTATTATTCGTTTGTAGAGTTGGCTTTCAATATTATGATGTTATGTGCCCAGCTCACTGTTCCCAAGATGGCAACTAACATGAATTCACAGTGAAATGCAAAAATAAATAATCAATGTGTCATTGGGTTTAGCTTGACTTGACTTTTCATGTTGAGCTGTCTTGGCTGAACATATTTTTGCTTAAAGTTCAGTCACTATGAACATTGAATGTTTCCCCACAAACACGAAAGACAAGTAACCGTTCAGATAATAAACAAGGTATAGAACAATGTGTGGTTTGGAAACCCAGGAGGGCTTATATAAACGAGTCTGACCAATTAGTTGGACTAATTTGTAGTTCTGAAAAAGAGGGTTTGGCTAACGTCTCCTGTTTCAAAAGTAAAAACCCATTTCGAAGCTGAAACAAAAGTCATTCTTCCCGTCCCAAACTGGCCCTGATCACAACAAGCCAAGAACAGGCTACCTAATGTGCATTCTGATCCCCAAACACCACCCTATTTCCTTTATAGTACACTGCTTTTAACCACAGCCTTGTAGGGAATAGGGAACAATTTGGGATGTGAACTTTGTCTTTACTACCATAGCAACCACTATGCCGCAACAAGCCAGCCTTAACAAGCTTTGGGAGTTTAAGGAAAAGACGCCATCTTGTATTTGTTCTAGTTCTCTAGGGTTCTACATATATACACACACAATCTGATGCACTCAACTGATGTACTGATTACTTATTTCACTATATGACTTTTAGTTTGGTAGAATTGGAGTAAACATTTGACCTTTGACTGTTTTCTGTATGTGTGTGTGTGACATTTTAGCACAGTGATCGGCTTGTCAACCATATCCAGTTCTCTTGTAGCATACTTTACAGTAAACCTTTGCCTCTGTGGGTGTGTCTGTCGTAAAGCCCTGGAACTCATTACCTCTCTCCAGTCTTTTGACACAGGAAGTCTCGAGCCAAAAGGTTTTTCTGTCAACAGGAGTGACAAGTGAAGGCTGGCTTGTTGCCTGTCGCAGGAGACCGTGAAAGCGGAGAAAGTGTGTCAGTAGAAGAGAGAAAGTGTCTGTGTGACTACAGATAGTACATACACAAAATCTCCCACCTTTTGTAGCAGCAGAGTCAGTGTGTGTGTGTGTGTGGTCTAGCAGACAAGAATGATGACAGATGTGGAGACATTTATCTTCCTTTATCCCCTCTGACATCTCTGCTTCTCTGTGTGTCTGTGTCTGCCTGCGTCTGTGTGTGTACTACATTATCTCACAAATAAGATTCTGTTTAAAAGCTTTTTGGACAAATTAAACTACATTTGATTTTTATTTTTTTTTATGGTCATAGATGTTTTCAAAGAAACACAAAACCATGAAAGGAAGCAATGCAGGTATTAAAGGGACTGTTTGTATTGTTTTTCTAATAAAAATATAATGTAGAATAAATATGTTCATGTATATGTATTCATTATAGTAACTAAAATTAAAGTAATAGAATAATTATTTGGGGTGAATTCTGCATCCAAAAATCCCTCCGTCCTTTTTCTGGATGCTACACAAAGTTGGTTTGAATGGAAACATTCAGCATACGTCCATCGTGACACTGATTGGTTGAGGCTCGAGTCAGATATAACCCAATATAAACCAGTGTTGTTCAACCTCAACGTGTTATGCTGGTCACCGGCAGCAGGGACCTTAGTGGAGTTTATTGACGTCCTTTGTTGCTCTGTTTCTCTGGATGCTGGATCGAGGCTGCTGTAGGGCATTCTTGGGGGCATTTATTTGTTGCTCCGTAGCTCTGGATGCTGGATCGAGGCTCCCTTGGGACAGTCTTGGGGGCATTTATTTGTTGCTCTGTAGCTCTGGATGCTGGATCGAGGCTCCCTTGGGACAGTCTTGGGGGCATTTATTTGTTGCTCCGTAGCTCTGGATGCTGGATCGAGGCTCCCTTGGGACAGTCTTGGGGGCATTTATTTGTTGGTCCGTAGCTCTGGATGCTGGATCGAGGCTCCCTTGGGACAGTCTTGGGGGCTTTTATTTGTTGGTCTGAGTTAAATGGGTCACTTAACATTTGGAGGACATGGATCACGTTGGCGTGTAAATTATCAATGTTTGTGTGGTGTGTATGGTTGTGTTTGTATGGTCATGTGTATGTATGGTTGTGTGTGTATGGTCGTGTGTGTGTGTGTGTGTGTGTGTAGAGAGAGATCCTTCGATCGTTCAGCCTGTTTCATCCCTCTACCGTTCTAGCCTGTTTCATCCCTTTACCGTTCTAGCCTGTTTCATCCCTTTACCGTTCTAGCCTGTTTCATCCCTCTACCGTTCTAGCCTGTTTCATTCCTCTACCATTCTAGCCTGTTTTTATCCCTCTATCATTCCATCTTTTATCACAGCATCCCTCAAGTTGCACGGCAGAGACAAACAACTGAGGAGGACAGCCCATGCGCTCTCACACACACACACACACACAAACAAACAAAAGCGAGCGTGCACACAGTTACACAGCCTCTGAAAGGTTTCCCATGCTGTCTCTGCAACATGATGGATGTTGACAACAGGGGATCATACAAATAGGCACCAAAAGACATAGAAACCACTGAGGCTTCATGAAAGCTGGGTAAGCCTACTTCTGGCCAGGCCTTTGGTTGCTCTTTGGATTTTGGTGGCAGACGCTCTTTTTCCTTTGCACAAATGTTTTATTTTTCACCGATCAGATCTTTTGTCCATTACTTGTCTGTCTGTGTAAATGGCTTTTAGCCAATAGTAGAAGGGTTCCCAGACCTGAATTACGCCTACTCCTGGACTTAAATGAGTTGAATTAAGCCTGGTCCTGGAATAAAATAAACTGAATTAATCAGAGAGCTAGAGTAAAGTCCTGAAACAATACCAGTCCTAAACTAAAATGCTCTTTCATTTGATATTCACCAATTGATTGGTCAGTGGGCTGAATAAATCTGTTCTATTGGCAAATCAGATGTTTTTCAGAAATTAACTGATTCGTCAGAAATGCAAACATTATCAATCAGGAAAGGGCAAAAAATCTGTCTTGGCGTCTGTTTGTAAATGGAAACCCACCTAGACATGGTATCTGGGAAACCAACCCTTGTAGTTAAAACAGAAGCAGGCCAGTCCCACAGCTACAAATGAATTGCTCCATTCGGTGTATCATCCCATCCCACAGCTACAAATCGGTGTATCATCCCACAGCTACAAATGAATTGCTCCAATCGGTGTATCATACCACAACTACTAATGAAGTGCTCCAATCTGTGTATCATTTTACCATTACTAATGGAGTTCTCCAATCTGTGTATCAGATTGTAATTAGACTTCTCCTCCTTCATCCCTCCCCCACCACATCTCCCCATCCAGGTCCTCCTCCTAGCTGTGGGAGAGCATCAACCCCACGCCAGGCTGTATTGTCCAGGCTTAATCACGCTAATCCACACACACACAAACACACACACACACAGTCCCCTGTCAATCAGCACCACTTGGCCTTCTCATTGTGGGGTACTGGGCATTCAGACTGAGGGTGTGTGTGTGTGTGTGTGTGTGTGGACTTGCTACCTTCTCAATTACATAATCTCCTCTAATCCCTCTCTTCTGAATACAGAGGGGGAGTTGATGAGTATGAGAGGAGGATAGGGGGATAAAAGAGGGGATACAGGGATGGGTATGAGAGGGGATGAGTATTAGAAGGGGATTGGAGAGGGGATGAGTATGAGAGGGGATGAGTATTAGAAGAGGATAGAGAGGGGATGAGTATGAGAGGGGATAAGTATTAGAAAAGGATGAGTAGGAGAGTGGATGAGTTTCATAGGGGGACAGGCAAAGGGATGTGTATGGGAAGGGATGAGTATTAGAAGGGGAATGTAGAGGGGATGAGTATTAAAAGAGGATAAGATATGGGTTAAGGGGATGAGTACGAGTGTGAAAGGAAAGGGGATGAGTATTAGAGGGGGATAAGAGAAGGGATGAGTATTATAGATGGATAGGTGAAGGGACGAGTATGAGAGGAGAGGGGATCAGCGTGAGAGGGGGATATGTGAGTAGATGAGTATGAGAAGGGGATAGGGGAGGGGGCGAGTATGGATCTGATCTTCTCTCTAGTCTTTTTTAATCCGGTCCCCTATTGGAATTGTTTCGCGTTCCTGGCTGTTTCTGTCCAAGGTTCATTGAGGTTAGTAGAGGGGATCTGTGTGGGCTACAAGGGAGTGTCCCAGGGGGCTTGGCTCTAGGACCCAGCATCTCACATCCAGACTAATGCAACTAACTGTGGCAGGCCTCCGTACTGGACGGTCTGGGTCAGTTGGGGGTATCACAGGGTCTATGGACCAGTGTTGCATAGCGTCTTAAGGCTGAATTCACCACCGACTACTGCTGGTGTTTGAATGGTATCCAGTACTGAGTGCCCTTCCACGGGGAGTGTTAGAACTCCTGGCGTCCGATGAAGGGCTCTAGAATCTGGGGGACAGATCCTCCCCACGTCCCCCGGTAAGAGCGGCTGGCCAGGAATGATGCAGTCGAGAGTGGGGAGAACCGGAGGCAGGTAACGCCTCCCCCCACAGGCAAGCCAAGCAAATGATTGGTCCATCAGACCAGGGGAGTCATGGTAACCGTCACCGGAATGTGAACAGTCAAATCAGATGGATGGCTGGCGGATCGCATTGAACACTGGGATTATGTTTTGCACTTAGCAACCATTGGCTGTACTTTCCTGAATTACAATGTGCCGCATTCCATCGAGGACAATCATTGGAAAGATGTCGATACGGCCATTTGAGTTTGTTAGAAAGTCTGTGTAGATTAACGCTGCTTCAGGAAAGTGGGTTGGTTGTGGGTAAAAACATCTGTGTGTGTGGGAGTGAATGGGCTAGTTAGTCTCAGCTCTCTGGAGATCTAATGATTGCCACATGGCTATGGCTCTTCCCCTTTTTCCATAGGTCCAGAGCCATACCAAACACACACACAGCTCCATTTTGTAGCCAAGCAAGCTCAGACATTCCACAGCCATGCATGACACATACATTTACTTTGCTATGCAAAGTAATCGCCAATTGCCACATTTACCTCAAACACTTAAAAAAAGCCAGGAAAAAAGTCATTGTTAGCCAAATGTTTCTGCTTTAACCGCAGTTTGGGGATTTGTTTGTCTCCGGTACCAGAGTCTCTAAATGTAAAGTCAGACACCCTCACACACACCAGACCACATGCAGATGTACAGTCTCCACCTACAAATATGCCCTTTCTCTACAGCAACATTAAGGCCTTAACACTCAAACCCATTACATTCCCAAGCACCAAGAGAGAGAGGGTTGCAACCTTACTATGGCTTTGCACGTCAACGTTATTTAGGCGTATTTGAAAGGCACGTTTTTAACCACACATGATGCAATCGGCCTATTATTATGTTGAAGTCAAGCATCATTCCGGGAGATACTGTCACTGTGGTTTTAGTCGATCATTGCCTCTCTCAACATGACTGAAGTCGAAACGCCGTTAACACAAAGCCGATGTTCATTCCTCTGCTGTGACTGAGGACTACCTACCAGAGAAACCCGACAGCCAATAGGATCCTCAAATTCCTTATGGCGTCACCGTGGGCCTCCCGTTGAAACTGACCGCGAGGTGAAGGTGATGTAGATGCGCGCGAGGCGAAGAGGAGAACTTGCGGGAAGTCAAGGACTAGGAATCTCCAATAAAAATGGTGGATTCGCTAACATTACTCCTGGAAAAAGTGTTCTTTCTAACTCATCTCAATGTGTTCAATCTCTTCAGGGCCAGTCTATTTTCTGACACAGAGGGCCAGGGCCAAAGGGAGAAGGTAGTCACTACTCACTGCGAGAAAGAGGGAGCGCTGGTCCCCGATCCCTCCGCCGGCGTTGCACTCCCAGACTCCGTCTATCGACGGGGAGACTTGCTCGAAGTTCCCCGGACTTTGTTCACTCATTTCGGCATCTATCTAGGGGGTAACAGGGTTGCGCATCTGATTCCTGATATCTTACCACTTTTCACAGCGGACAAGCGTTCAATCCAGGTGATGGTAACGAACACACGTTTAGTTCTCGGAGTTCTGTCTAAGACCGCCAGCATTCGAGTGGATACTGTGGAAGACTTTGCTTATGGCGCGTTTATTTTTCCGAACACCATGGACAGTAGGATTCAGAAACGTCCCCTTGGTGGAGAAGAGACCGCGAAGAGAGCGGAAGAACTGGTCGGGAAGATACATTACAGCTTGTTGTGGAACAACTGCGAACATTTCGTTACTTATTGTAGGTACGGGAAGGCAATCAGTATACAGACTAACGAGGTAATGTTGCCTGGAACAATTTATATGATATTATCGGCCTCGTGTCATAGGTCCCTATACATTTTGAGTAGCCAACACACATTTAATAAATGCGTCCTTTGAACTGTTGCGCGCGGGTGAGTTTTTAAAGTGAGAGGCTTCTGGACTGAATTAGCTCATATATACATCAGCTCATATATATATCACACATTACAAGATTTCAACTTGTATTTCAATTAATTCTGTAGCTATTAGTAAGTGTACAATAAAATCATCTCAAGTTAAATTGACTGGTTTTACTGCCCAATGATGAGTTTTAATATGGCCCATTTGTGACCACAGGTTATGCTCCAGAGGTAGAAACACCCCCAAATGACAGCCTGTCTCCTGTGTTGCTCAAGGTCACTCCTAGTACTTCATGCCCAAAAGAAAAAGACACTGAGGTGGATCTGTAGAGTTGTCTAAAAGACCTCCTTCACGTTGTGTCAAAGCACATGCCTAGCTACAGACAGTATCTTAAGTCGGTATATTTGAGACGTTTTGTCAATGCCTATGCGGGCTTTGGCTGTACCAAAGAGCAAATCTGATGTTATTTACCAGTTGCATTTTGGGCCAATAGTCTATGAAAAGGACCCGAATTAAGAAGTGTAAAAAAATGTTTATTGTTGATTCATGCTAGAGCGGGGTTAGGACAAGCGTCTGTTGAGCGTCTTGGGTTGTATTCCTCTTAAATGAGGCTAATCAGTATGCTGGCCCAGTGAATGCAATGTTTAGGTGCTTGCTGCTTTTAAGACAGAAATAACTCGTGCCAAAAAGAGCTCACAGTTCTTAGAATACCCTGTTTTAAAGAACCCAGTTGTGTGTTCTACTCATTCTGTTTCAGTGGTTCTGCAAACATTATTTAATTTAGTTAACGAAAGACGATGTATTCTGCATTAGCCGCTAGGGGCAACGGTGAGCGCCTTACACATCTAGTAGTCGCGTGGCTTGCTTTGTTTTTGTTGTTTACGGTGTCATTCCCTAATATTAAAGTTTGAATAGGAGATGTTGTTCAACGGTGCACTATTCCTTTATGTGGTGTTCTGTAGACTAGGGCCCATTCAACTACCCCTGAAACCAGGCTGAAACACAACCCCGTTTTTTCATTGGACTGTGTACCGTATGAAATCAGAGTCAGACCAATGAAATGATTGCAAGTTCAGCTCTTGGTATTGCTACAACAGCGAGTTGTTATAAAAGTCATTGAAGTTAATGCAGTCTGCCACTAAATGCGTTTTGTAGGGGAACCAGGTTGCTTGTTCGTTTTTCAAGAAAATTAGAACAAGGGATCTATTGAAATCATGCCGATTAACCAGATGAGGTGTGCGATGTTAACCAGAGATGAGGCCTGCAGTCTTTCCCCTGCTTTTTCCCCAAGCGGGGGGGATGCTAAAATGTCCTCCATGTACACTAGTTTCTCTTACTTGTCAAATTTATTTTCTTAACCTTATATTCACACTGTATATAAACCGCATGCAAATGCCAAACTGCCCTCAGCTTTGGAAGAAATCTTATTCTGCCAAAACATTCAGTTTTTCCATGGTGGCGCGTCAGAAGGTTTTGCAGCAATATGAAAGCGTGAGACACTGGGCTCGGCGGCCCCAGGGTGGGATCTATGAGGTGAACGTGATCGGCCCCCAAATTGAGCCCTGGTCTGAAAGGAAACGCCTTCGACGACTGTAAATAAGACATTTTGAAGTGTAAGTTGATACCCAGGCATACTGGCTTTGCTGTGAGGCAGAAGCGGAGAGGGGGTTGCCTGGCATAGATGTCCTGAGAGGCCCAGAAGAACCCTCCTTTTAGATGTCAAATCCCCGTAGAGGAACGTTTTAAAGAAGAACCAAAACAAACAATGACAATCGCATTTTTACAGTTTTGTGTGTTCTGTTAGTGTTATGTAGAGCAATTTACACACACACACACACACAATAATGCTTGGTAAATGTTCCCCTCTGCATCACTGTGATACAAAAACTCAATACGTTTTCCCAATTTTTCACTTTCAGTTCTGTGATTGGCTGAAATCTGTCATCCGGAATCACAGGACTGTTCCACTGACAACGCTCCTCGGAATCCTGTCCATCCTCTGCTTGGGACTTTCACCCCAGACCGCCCTTCCAACCCTCCTCATCCCATTCACCCTGTGGATGGTTGGCTGATTCCGGGAGTTCCATAATGGAACGTTGACTTCATATAGCGTTCTCCCAGCCAGCCTCGTGAGCTATATACACAGGCGACCTCATGAAGCTGCTTGAGAGAATGCAAAGGGTGTGTAAAGCTGTTACCAAGGCAAAGGCTTCTGAGGAATCTGTTTAACGCTTTCTTGGTTTGCTTCGTGCGTCTGTATGTGTTACATCATGGTGTGGATGTCCTCAGTATTGTTCTAAAATGTGGAAAATGAAAGAAATTCCCTGGAATGTAATTGTGTCCTAACCTTTGATTGGTACTGTAGGTATGTATATAAATACAATACACACCTGTCTCTCTTTCTGTGTAGTTACATACGTATGTAAATGCACTATATATGTATGTATCTGAATATTGTTATTTTTCCCAGAATATTTCCACTAGGGACGGTTCTAAGCAAAACATGAATCTGACTCAAAATATGGATTGGCCGCTTAAAATATTTGATTTATTCATATAATAGAAGGCTACATGGTAGCTCGACTCATCGGCTGTAACCTGGCACATTGATTACTTCCTGGAACAAAATTCTGAGGTCAACCTTCCAATGCGTTGACCCTGGCTGGACACTAGAGGAATATCTAACCCTACAGTACAGTAGAATATATTACCCCACAGTACAGTAGAATATATTACCCTACAGTACAGTAGAATATGTAACCCTATAGTACAGTAGAATATCTAACCTTTTCGTACAGTAGAATATCTAACCCTACAGTACAGTATACCTAACGATCGTAGGTATTTGGTTAAACCCATTCTCACCTTGCAAGCAAATACACTATTTGAATTGACTGAAATGACAAAAACTTTTTTATTATGTCCAACCACAGAAATACCAGTTCAGTCACATTGACTTGATAATAGTTTTGGTACTCGTCTGCAGCCACAAGTTATTTGTAAATAATGTATTTTATTATTTTTCTGTAGCCATGAGTTATTTGTACATAATGTATTTTGGTACTCACTTATAACTATGTGTCATCTCTACATAATATATATTGTTTGACAAGTTAACGCAGAATTTTCATTTATAAATAAATACCTGAACACTGTATGTGTGTGTGCATGTGTGCATTTGGACCCGACATTTTACCAAGGACAATAAAACATGACTGAAACTGCCTTGATAGGCCCTGATGATTGCCGATCCCTACAAGCTCAAAGTCAGTTTCTGATACAGGGTTTAGGAGTCGAGTCAAATTGGGATTCTTCTTTGGTTTAGGCATTAGGGAAAGGTTAGGGAATATGGATGACTTTTTTTTCCCACGAAGATAGATTAGGTAGATTTTTTTGTTACTTGTGTGTTGAGTCTGACTAAAAGCTTCTTTGCACCTTTTAACAATCTACATCTCTCTCATCTTTGCTCATCGTATCCTATGCCAAAATTACTCTTATCGCACAGAAACAATTATTGATATTGCCACACAGTGTGTAATGAAATCACAACCTTTGTGTCACTGATTCTGTTGAAAGTCTAAGAAGGAAAGAATTTATTTAGTCTGACCTATTTCTTAGGGTCTTTCACCACAAAGTGGCCATTCATGACATAACCTCAAACACCATTGTTGTGTAAGGATGATTGGTGAGGGGGAACAAAGCCATCGATTCATCCATTAATCTGGTCCGTGCTGAGTTTAGGGGGAACAGACAGATGGGACAGAGAGAACTACAAAACAGACAGAACAGACAGATTTGAGAATTCTGTAAATGTTCACAGGACGTTTTTAACCCATACTGATCATAAAATGTACGGAATTATAAGAGAATAAGTACCAATTTTTTTTTGTAAAGTTTAGTACTTTCACATCCCTCCTAAAGACACATTAGAAGGGATGTGAACTCAACTGGGGTTGAGTGTATTTCTCAAGGGCAAAACCAAATTTTAGCTTGTAGGCTTGAGCATTCAAGTTAGTGATCTTTTGGCCCCTTGCCCATAACTCTGACAAAAACGCAACATGCCACCTTCTCAGTCTGCCACCCTCTCAATCTGCCACCCTCTCTAAGGTCATTTCAGACCTTAGACTTACCATTGGGAAATAATAGCAGTGTTGTGTTAAGCTTGCTGTACACGTGATTACTTTGTCTAAATCCTTAAGGGAAACATATTCCCTTAAAAAAAAAGTACTGGTAGCAGTCCATTGGCTGCTGTTTGGTATGCAGACCTTCTTCCTCATAGATGAAATACCCTGCAATAGTGTCCATGGCTCTTAATACCTAGCTCTGGACCAAGGCGTCACAGTGTGTCCCCTGCTGGAGGTGAGGCCTGGTGTCCATGGCTCTAATACCTAGCTCTGGACCAAGGCGCCACACCGTGTCCCCTGCTGGAGGTGAGGCCTGGTGTCCATGGCTCTAATACCTAGCTCTGGACCAAGGCGTCACACCGTGTCCCCTGCTGGAGGTGAGGCCTGGTGTCCATGGCTCTAATACCTAGCTCT
>JACXGK010002102.1:0-10362 GCA_016801125.1 Novumbra hubbsi | reverse complement strand
GATGCGTGTCAGACTGTGGACTAGAGGTGCAGTTTCTAATCCGCAACTCTGGGAAAACTGTAGGACGCCGGGCGAGCATCCGTGGGGTCCCTTTAGGGGGGAACAGACTGACCCAGGATCAGGGCTAAATCCTTCAGCTCCACCTACTTCACTAGAGGCCGGCCCAATAAAAAGACCCAAGTAACAAACTGAATTCTTTCACACTTTCCTCACTCCGTCATTTGTTCTGCTCCACATCTGATCCCCTCTTATCACTTGTTCAACTGTTCTACACCACCTCTCCGGTCTTTCTCCTCCCCTCTCTATCTATCCTCTCTCCCTCCATCTATCCTCTCTCCCTTCATCTATCCTCTCTCCCTCCATCTATCCTCTCTCCCTTCATCTATCCTCTCTCCCTTCATCTATCCTCTCTCCCTCCATCTATCCTCTCTCCCTCCATCTATCCTCTCTCCCTCCACCATCCCTTTGCCTTTGTGTCTGCACTATGTTCCCTCTTAACTTTCTAAGCCTCCTCTTCATCACCGCACCGAATGACCACAAGGAAAAGAAGAAAGGAGAGACAACCAAGGACGAACCCAAAGGCCCTTCTAAGCACGACACCATGTTCCAGAGAGGCGACCTGTTGGAGGTGTGTTCACATCCCAGTTGTCCTTCCAGTTCCTCTTGTCGTGAACCGCTTTGGACCAGAGGCCACCGGTTGCAGTATCAAAGGATATGAGTGTCATTTGAGTTGATGAGTAGATGTTGAAGATCCCTAATGCCCACACTGACCCCTCCGTTAGGTACCCCGCACACTGTTCACTCACTTTGGGATCTACCTGGGGGGTGGGAGGGTGGCTCACCTGATCCCGGACATCCTACCTGCGGTGCTGCATGATGGAGAGGCGGTGAAAGAGATGGTCACCAACAACAGACTCATTCTGGGAGTCATCGCTAAGGTGAGGTGTTTGTGTGTGTGTGTGCCATGCGCCGTGCTACGTGTTTTCTAACCACTCCTCTCTCAGTGTGCCAGCGTCAGAGTGGACTCCGTGGAAGACTTTGCCTACGGCTCTGAGATCATCGTCAACCCACTGGACAAGGTACATACCGTTGCTACCTCAAGTGGAAGCTGGGGATGAGTAGCTGGCATTGCTGGTTCGAGGGCCCGCTGGGCAATGTAGCCAGGACCCAGGGAGTCCAAACCCTGGCTCCTCCGATGGGTGCCTTGGGAACCTGAACGTGGAAGGCGTGTCTTTGTCTCAGTGTGTCTTCACGTTGGTCAGGTGTGCGGTCGGCCTCCGCTGGCAGGGGAGGAGGTGGCTCGTCGGGCGGAGAAGTTGCTGGGCTCGGTGGCCTACAGTCTGCTGTGGTACAACTGTGAGCACTACGTCATGTACTGTCGCTACGGCGCCTGCATGAGCTACCAAACGTTCCAGGTCAGGCCAGTAGTAGTTAACGGTTGTCATGGTAATTGTCGTGTGTGTGTATGTGTGTGTGCGTGTCAGGTGTTGGATTTGGTCAGCCTTGTATGTCTGTCTGCCTGCCTGTCTGTCTTCCTGTCTGTCTTCATGTTTGTCTGGCTCTATGCCTTTCTGTCTGTCTGCCTGCATGTCTGTCTGTCTCTGTATCTTCCAGTCACATGGCATTATCCCCGCTTTGCAGACTGTGTGACCAAACAAAATCGCACAATCAATACTTCAGTTTGTTTTAACAACTCTCAAAGTAGATTGCTTAAAAAGAAACAGTCTGAATGCCCATTCAGCTGAGTGTGTGTGTGTCTGTGTGAGTTTATGCCCGTGTGAATGTGTGTTTGAGTGAGTGTCTAAATCCCTGCATAATAATGACCATGGCAAAACACATTGACCAATTACATGAGGTTTTGCCTCAGATGTTTGCAGTGTGAAGAAAAGCCTAAAGCCCCCTTTATAATTTCCCTGTGAAACTTCACAAGCCCAGGAATTAGTCTGAAAGAAATTGTTATATAAATCTGAAAATAATCTTGTTTTTCTTTGTGAAATTCCTTGAGTAGAAGGTAATCTTGTGTGGACATACTACATAAACATGAAGTAAAGGCTTTCAGGTGTGACAAAATCACAATCTTGTGATGTTTAAGATTAAGGGATATATACAGCCTAAAGCTGGTCACTAGTTTATAGTAGGACAGTACATGATGGTCCTCTGGTCACTAGTTTATATTAGGACAGTATATGATGGTCCTCTGGTCACTAGTTTATATTAGGACAGTATATGATGGTCCTCTGGTCATTAGTTTAAATTAGGACAGTATATGATGGTCCTCTGGTCACTAGTTTGTAGTAGGACAGTATATGATGGTCCTCTGGTCACTAGTTTATAGTAGGACAGTATATGATGGTCCTCTGGTCACTAGTTTATAGTAGGACAATATATGATGGTCCTCTGGTCACTAGTTTATAGTAGGACAGTATATGATGGTCCTATGGTCACTAGTTTATATTAGGACAGTATATGATGGTCCTCTGGTCACTAGTTTATATTAGGACAGTATATGATGGTCCTCTGGTCATTAGTTTAAATTAGGACAGTATATGATGGTCCTCTGGTCACTAGTTTGTAGTAGGACAGTATATGATGGTCCTCTGGTTACTAGTTTATATTAGGACAGTATATGATGGTCCTCTGGTCACTAGTTTATATTAGGACAGTATATGATGGTCCTCTGGTCACTAGTTTATAGTAGGACAGTATATGATGGTCCTCTGGTCATTAGGTTCATCCTTCCAGATGACTCCTGCACTGACTTGTGTTGTAATGCTGTTTTAAAACAGTGTTGTAATATTGGGTTGAAACAGAATGTTATCATAGTTTGACTTCCCCATGTGTTTTTTTTAAGATGTTTTTTTAAGACAGCAGATATTCACACTCTCACTTAGTTTTCCAGGAACCTTTGCACAAAGACACTTCACCCGAATTAGAAACATTTTGTAACAACTTGCAGATAATAAGTGTGAGAACGCCACTGCTCGCAAATAATCGTTGTTCTAAAAACATTTTGTGAGCGATAACTTCAGTTTTCCCTGCACAAAATGGGAAACATTTGTAACAACTCATAGAGACTAAGCTTGTGAATATATCTTCCTTCACACGGCTTGTGACCTTGTGGCCCAGATGATCTGACTTTAGCTAGGCAGTCAGATAGACAAGCCATTTAGAGGTACTATGGCGGCCTCCTAGTGGCCAACATGTGAATAAACCCTTTCTAAACACCCGTGGTTAACTGTTTCATCAACAGCCCTGGGAGAAATAAATTGCATGAATAGAAGACATTCATACCTCTATATCTTTTAAGCCCTCTTCCTCTCTTTAAACACACTGCCCTATTTCCCTATCTATATTTTCAAATCACCTATCCACTTATTTATCCTCAGTTCTGCAAGACAGTGAAGAAGTTAATACTGAACCGGAGGAACGCCAAGCTTACAGCAGTGTTGGGCCCATTCCTGATGGTTTGTTTAGGGGTGGTGTCGCCCTTTTCAGTTCTGGTTACATTACTGGTTGCCTTCATCATCTGGATGGCCTCCTAGAACCAACACACACACACTTTGCGTTAATAATTACAATTCATTTTAGCAATTATTTTTCATTGTACAATGGCTTCTGTACGTGTGAATTGTTCATATGGCTGTCCTTTATTTTAAATAATATATCTGTAAATTAAAAAATACTTTGTCAGAATTTGGTTCGTATGCTTTGTCACTGTGAGTTTATAGGACACTGACCGACTGATGCATTTCAATTGTATCCCGCCTTTATCACTGACAACAAACGCTGATTGGCTGCACTGGTTACTTACTCATTTGCTACCACCGACTACCGGACGAAGCGAGATCGTTCCTTTTTCTGAGAGAAATTCCAATGCTGATCAGTCACCGCTAGTTACCTTCTTTGGTAAACGAACACGTTCGGTATAACTCGGTACTTCTACTTGTTTTGCCCATAATACATATATTTTCGGGGTAGGTAAGAAACTTGTATTAATTTTGTGTCGATCTTCGCTGACTTCGTTTTCTAATAGCGAATACTGTACTTACTGTACTAATACACGAGTCGGTATGTTAGCCAGCGGGGATTCCCGCCTCCGGGTGTACTCAAAGACGGTCGCGTGCACTAATGTGTTTACTGTACTAGCATTGCTTGCTAATCATGGCTAACTTTAGCTAGGTAGCTAAGAACTATTCAGTAACGTTTAATTGCATTACTAAATATGTTGTTAGGTAATTTGAAACGAAATGTAACATTTCCAATAATAGACAAATCTATATAATTCGCTACTTTACACTAGATGGATATCGAGCTTGTTCGGTCTTTATGTCTTGTGGATGCTTTACAGCAACGCATGCATGAACTAAAAACGTACTAGCTAAAACACTGCTATATTGGGTAACTTGCCAGCAAGCCGTCGCTAGCTAACCATGGACGGAGACGGCGGTAGCATGCTCGCGGACAACCGGACGCTGGAGAGCCCCAACGAGGCAGCGCTGCTAGTTCTGATGGAGAAGACGGGATACAGCATGGTACAGGAAAACGGACAGAGGAAGTTTGGCGGACCGCCTCCAGGTGTGTGTGTGCGCGTGAGTGCGTGTGTTTGTCTGAGTGCGCGAGGTTGAACACGCATGTAACAAACGTGGTTGAACTTGATCTCAAGTCTTTAAAATTGTTAGCGTGCTTGTTTGTGTGAAACGGAACGTGTGTGCCGTGGGAGGGTGAGGGATGGAGTGTGTGTGTGTGTGTCGTCGTAACTCTCGATAGACCTGTCAGAGAGAAAGTGGAGAATGCACGAATGGCCTGAGTCGGTCAGGAAAATAATGTGCGAGAGAGGGAATGAGTGGAAGTGCAACTGTGGTTGATTCAACGGGTAAAGAAATTACTGCACCAATTACTGATGCCGGTGTGTGTCAGAGAGCTTTCGGGCCTGACCCAATACTAGTCGACGCACCAGTGTAATAGACAATTCTGTTTTAAGTGTTTGTTATGCACTTTTATGTCCTCTGTGAGAAATGTGCTTTTTAATCTCTTTCCTTCCACCTCCCCCTGTCTGTGGTCTCATCTCCCGTCATCTTTCATCTAATAACTGCTGTCACTATGTTTCTCATTCTCTTTATGTCTTTGTTTCCTTTCCGCCTCCCTGTCTTTCTCCACTTCTGTCTCTCTGGTTCCTTCTCCCCCTTTTTCCAGGTTGGGAGGGGCCTCCTCCCCCAAGAGGGTGTGAGGTGTTTGTAGGTAAGGCGTGCCTGTAACTGACATGGTTGACGGCGATGGATATTGAGGATGAGGATAATGAAGGACAGATCTATGACTGTGTGTGTGATATGAATGTGTATGTGTGAAATGACTTGTGTGTTATATGTCTGTGTGTGTGTGATATGACTGTGTGTGTGGGTGATATGAATATGTGTGTGTGTGGGTGATATGACTGTGTGTGTGGGTGATATGACTGTGTGTGTGTGATATGACTGTGTGTGTGTAGGTAAGATCCCTAGGGACATGTATGAAGATGAGTTGGTGCCAGTGTTTGAGAGGGCCGGAAGGATCTATGAGTTCAGGTGTGTAGCCTGCAGAGTTAATCCTTAAACTGTAACATTCCCAGCTGTTGTGTCCTTGAGTCAGGCACTTCAGGAGACGTTTTGCCAGAACCCATAAGGGGAAAATGCAAATGAGGTAATGCTTAGGGTAAACATTTGGGGTTAGGTGTTTGAGGTCCTGCATATAAAACTCAAAGACAATTACCTTCCCCAAATCTCAGGGTTAGGGTTAGGGTTAACTGCCTCAGTGATGTTATGGCAGAACAGGATCATGAAACACCTGCAAAATACTGCAGCAATTGAGACCGGATGCGGGATTCCTTCAGAATTGGGCTAGTTCTAACGACCCGACACAAAACCTTGGCAAAATTGGTTTAATTGTTTGTGCAACATGCTCAAACTTGCCGTTTGTGCCGTTAAAAGATTTGTTTGTGCTGCTTTGGTGTTTAATATATTAGACATTTAACTATAGGTGATGACCACACTCAGCCCCTCAAATTCATTTAAAATAGCCTTAATCGTTGGTGCTGTATAGAAAACATAGGATAGTGATTTATTTTGTGGACCCACGTGTCCATTGGAGCATGGGTAGCAGGGTTGGAAAGCTGCCTTTGCATTTTAAGCTAAAAAAAGCCCTCTAAGGTTAGGTAAAGTTGAATTTAGAAAAAAAATCTGTATCCATGTTTGAAAGAGTATGACGGGTTTAAAACATCAGACGACACGGCTGTCTTGGATACATTTCTGAAGTATTCTTCTTCTTCAGACTTATGATGGAGTTTAGTGGGGAGAACCGAGGCTATGCTTTTGTCATGTATACCACCAGGTAGGATGTGGTTTCACACATACAGACACATACAGACACAAAAAGAGACTATCAAAGAGATATAGACACACATAAACCTTTAAATATATATATATATATATATATATATACACACACACACACACACACACACACACAGAAACTCTGCCTGTCAGAGCAAACCTGTCAGAGCAAACCTTAATGATCATCAAACTAGGATTCATTGTTTTCAGTCAACCATCCCCAGTCAGAAAGCGTGTACTTCCGTGTGTGTGTGTGTGTCCAGAGAGGCAGCCCAGAAAGCCATCCACCTCCTTGACAACCATGAGATCCGACCTGGGAAGTTCATAGGAGTGTGTGTCAGTCTGGACAACTGCCGGCTGTTCATTGGTAGGGGTAACCTCAGCACCATCACGTTGTCTAAACGGCACATTCTCTGCTCTGCATTGGAACGTGTCCAGCAGCCGTCGCCACGTAAAAGGAAGTGCAAAGCCGAGGGGAGGGGCCAGGAGGGATGTGACCAGTCTGAGGGGCATAGGCAGGGCAACGGAAGCCGAGGGGAGGGGCCAGGAGGGATGTGACCAGTCTGAAAGGCAGGGCAACGGAAGCCAAGGGGAGGGGCCAGGAGGGATGTGACCAGTCTGAAGGGCATAGGCAGGGCAACGGAAGCCGAGGGGAGGGGCCAGGAGGGATGTGACCAGTCAGAAGGGCATAGGCAGGGCAACGGAAGCCGTCATTATGCCAGCGTTACACATTTACTATGTCCTTAGGCCACTGACGGTTCACAGGATTTGAGGTGAAACAAGTTGGCATTTAGGGTTCTATTGGGGTATCACAGTTTGATTAAGCTCACAGCATTTATAAGTTTTACTCCTCAGGAATTCATGGGAATATCAAACTGTTAAAATTTTCTTTTTCTTTTAATGTCCTGTAAAGCACATTGAATTGCTTCTATGTATGAATTGTGCTATATAAATAAACTTGATTGATTGATTGATTGATTGATGGGGTACGTATATGTCAGAGGTAAAAAAACAAATGAAGAAACTGCAGATTTTCTCAGTTTTATGTATTTTTTGTGACTGGCCACACTTCCTAGGGTCTATCCCCAAGGATCGGAGGAAGGAAGACATCATGGAGGAAATGACCAAGGTAGCTGTGTATGCAAACACATGTGATAGTGGGTGTTTAGGTGACAGAGGGAGTGGTGGATGTGATCATGTGTGTGTTCTAGGTGACAGAGGGAGTGGTGGATGTGATCGTGTGTGTGTTCTAGGTGACAGAGGGAGTGGTAGATGTGATCGTGTGTGTGTGTTCTAGGTGACAGAGGGAGTGGTGGACGTGATCGTGTGTGTGTGTTCTAGGTGACAGAGGGAGTGGTGGATGTGATCATGTGTGTGCTTTAGGTGACGGATGGAGTGGTAGATGTGATCATGTGTGTGTTATAGGTGACAGAGGGAGTGGTGGATGTGATCGTGTGTGTGTTCTAGGTGACAGAGGGAGTGTTGGATACGATCGTGTGTGTGTTCTAGGTGACGGAGGGAGTGTTGGATACGATCGTGTGTGTGTTCTAGGTGACGGAGGGAGTGGTGGATGTGATCGTGTGTGTGTTCTAGGTGACAGAGGAAGTGTTAGATGTGATCGTGTGTGTGTTCTAGTTGACAGAGGGAGTGGTGGATGTGACTGTATGTGTGTTCTAGGTGACAGAGGGAGTGGTAGATGTGATCGTGTGTGTGTGTTCTAGGTGACAGAGGGAGTGGTGGATGTGATCGTCTACCCCAGTGCGACAGACAAGTCTAAAAACAGGGGCTTCGCCTTCGTAGAGTATGAATCTCACAAAGCAGCAGCCATGGCTCGGAGGAAACTGATACCAGGTATAACACACCAACTCTCATCAATAATAACACACACAGTAACACACATACAGTACATAAAAGTGTACTGACATACACACTCGCACTGTTGAACCAGTTACAGCATCAGAAATACCTTTACAGCCCCCAAGAGGGTGCCAACGACAAACATTTGGCTGAACACTTCATATCCCATGTGCTGAAGACCAGGCAAGTTCCCCCAAACAAGATCCTGTTTGCTCCTGCTAAGGGGCTGTGTGTGTGTGTGTGTGTGTGTGTGTGCAGGCACATTCCAGCTGTGGGGTCACACCATCCAGGTGGATTGGGCCGAACCTGAGAAAGATGTTGACGAGGAGACTATGTTGAGGGTCAGGGTGCTCTACGTCAGGTGTGTTGATCAGGCTCTCTAGGGCTGCTTGGATGTAACCCACAGGTTTCTACATGGAAACCCCAAACCGGCAAGTTACGCTCTTCTGGTCTTGAGCAAGACATCCCAAACTGCTCTTGCGAGTCGCTCTGGATGGGCGTGTCTGCTGACTGACTACGACTTTGCTGTGTGTGTCTCGTCAAGTCCCTGTAACGATCGGCAGTCCTTCTCTTCTTCAGGAATCTGATGATCACCACCTCTGAAGACACGCTACGACAAGAGTTCTCGCGTTTCAAACCCGGTGCCGTGGAGAGAGTCAAGGTGATCTGTGTGTTAATTGTGTTAATTATCCTAGCGAGGCTAAAGTCTCCCCTCCAAATCCCTCTTCTCAGCTCTAGACTCAGTCAGCTTTTTCATTGGATCTTCACGACAGGCTACGGAAACATTAGTTGTTTCCTGATGTATTCATGTTTCATGGCTACACCTGGTGTGTGTGTGTGATGACTAAAATACTGGACTCTCATTTCCAAATGTTTGCGGAGTCCACCGCCCCTGCCACTGTGCCCTTGAGCAAGGTTTTGTTGTCTCATTGGGTTTGGCGATTAACTGATGCAGAAATCAGCCAAAATAATCAGTTGGCAAACACATTTGTCTGGTTTCCAATCTCTTCGTGGGTCTCGATAAGACAATCCAATCAAGCTGTTTTGTCCCCCCGTCCTTTCTCCTCTCTCCTGCTCCACCTCTCCCTCCTGCTCCTCCACCCTTTCTCTCCCCTCCCTCGTCCTCTTACATCCCCTTTTGTCCTCCAGAAACTGACAGACTATGCGTTTGTCCACTACCACTGCCGCGACGACGCAGTGACGGCGTTACGCCTGATGAACGGAGCGCTGATAGACGGGGCTCTCGTGGAGGTCACGCTGGCCAAGCCTGTCAGGTACAGCCAGGGAACTGCTCTGCTCTAGCACAGGAACACGTGTGTGGAGTTTATTTGAGAGACGTTTCCACATCTTATACAACCCAGATTTGATGTGGGCCTGGGAGTTGGGAGGAATCTTTATCCCTGTGACGAGAGACAATAAAGCGCCGTCTTTATTTCCCTTCCTCGTCTTCAGTAAAGAGGGCGGACGACGCTTTGGGAATCGCGGCTACGTCAGCAGCAGTAATGTGACAGACCCATACGGAGACGCGTCCTCCAGCTGCTTCCTCCACCAGGGCCGCGAGGATGAAGAGATAATGGGAGGAGGTGAATAAATGAACTAGACAACAACTAATCCCCAAATTACGGCAAAGTCATTTGTCTGTCATTGGTAATTACCACAAGTTGGCCTGTCGGAGGGAACTGGTCTGAAAGGAGGCACGACAACGGGGCAATTATCTCTGACATTTAAACTACCAGTCATTTCCCGGGTGGTTTCAGAAGAAGCTGTGGTTGGTGATGGTGTGGTGAGCTGTGTGCTGTGTTCTGCAGGTGGAGGCATGGGTGGAGGGACACCCCTACGGACTGCCAGCCTGCCCTCCAGGCTGGGAAGCCTCTACCTGGGAACCGCTCAATGTGGCGACAACAGAGGTCATGGAGAAGGTGGTGGTCATGGTGATGATGGAGGGGAAGATGGAGAATGTGGTGGTTATGGTGAAGATGGAGCAGATGATGATGATTAATGTGGTGGTTATGGTGTTGATGGAGGGGAAGATGGAGAATGTGGTGGTTATGGTGATGATGGCGATAATGATGATGAATGTGGTGGTCATGGTGATGATGGAGGGGAAGATGGAGAATGTGGTGGTTATGGTGAAGATGGA
>JACXGK010002101.1:0-59025 GCA_016801125.1 Novumbra hubbsi | reverse complement strand
CCTCCTCTCTGTCCCCCTCCCCCTTCCCTCTGTCCCCCTCTCTTCCCTCTGTCCTCCTTCCTCCTCTCTGTCCCCCTCTTTTCCCTCTGTCTTCCCTATTTCCCCGTTGTCCTCCTCCCTCTCTTCCCTTTGTCCTCCCTTCCCAATGTCCTCTCTGTCCTCCTCCCTCCCTTCCATCAGTTCCCCTCCCTTCCCTCTGCCCTCCTCCCTCCCTCCCTTTGTCCTCCTCCCTCCCTTCCATCAGTCCCCCTCCCTTCCCTCTGTCCTCCTCCCCTCCTCTCCCCTGTCGTCTTTCTTCTGAGGGTGTATCCTCTTCTCCAGCTGTGTGAAGTGTGAGGCCGTGTTGAACTCCCATTGATCTCTCTCTCTGCTGGGTGGGTCTGCCAAAACCCTTTTTGCCTCTGTAGGCTGTTGCAGAGGTTCTGAAAACTGGGGTCCGCCTAGGTACTGATGCAGGACCGGGGACAGATGTAGGTTCAGATTTTTGTTAACAACAGCAGACTCGGTTGTTTTGCTAAAGGTATCAGTAAAATGTGCTTCAAGAATGCAATGCAGTACAATGTAATATCGTTATTAACAGCAGATGTAAATCTCCTTGTATCCCCAATACCTTGTCTACATGTTCCTTCCCTGGTCTTGACTCATTCAATGTTAGACTGTGTGCTATTTTTACCTCAGTCAAGTTCCGATTACGGTGTCTCTGAATTTGCTATTATATAAGAGGTTCCTGGCACCCAAACTGTTTGAAAACCACTTGGCTGTAGTATACAAAATCATTCAATATCTCAATTGTTTTGCTATCCTGTGCCCCATGATATGTCTTTTGCTCTCTCTGCCTTTCTCCTGTCAATTAGTTGAGCAATCTATACACTCTGTGTGTATTGTATTTGGCAGCCATTGCTGCACCCTGTAGCATGCGCTAACACAGTAGAAAGGATCTGGATCACTGGAATATATCCTGCCTTTATACATTTAACTATTCGTTTTGTGACAGAATTGTTTTTAAAAGAATGAATAGAAAGGTGTGTGTGTGTGTTCCATGCCTTGAAGGCACTTGTGTTTTCTTAGTGTCAGTGTGCTGTACAAGAGCTGCAAGGTTAAAGCAGACCTTTCTGAGCAGCTATATCCCTTTGGGACGTCCCTGTCAAAAGCTCAGGTAAGGAGGGGAAGGGCACAGGGGAAACTCAAGAGCCTGATATCTTTTAGCTACAGATCTGGTAATGATTATTCAGTCGTCAGTTGCTGCTTTTCTAATTTTGTAATTTGTAGCTATCCAACAAACTACATGTATGTACATTACCTTGTGTATCTATGTATTTCTTTAAATAAATACCCTCAAATGATTTGATGTGTGCTAACTTTAGACAGGTACTATGGATTAAAATGCCCTCAAACTAAAGCCAGGGACTCAAAAGTACCCTTCACTTTCTTCCAAATACGTAGTGCACTTTTTATAGGTAAATGATTATGAAGGGGTTTCTCCAGCCTGACAAGAGAAATAATCTCAGCTCCAATAAAAACGGGTTGGCAATATACTCCGCTTTAATCTTAACTAGAGTGTTCATTGTTGGCTGTCTGAACAGTGTTAATTTATTCCACATCATTTTCAATTCTTTTGTGGATGTTTGTGGTGTAAAGTTTAATCCTGTAAACTGTTTTGCTGTGCAGAATGGGATATATCTTATACCAAATTGCTCTGAAAAAGACACACAAAATAGATGGTATTCCTTTTGTCCTCACTGTCTATATGTCTGTATTTCCCTTTCTGTCTTATTGTCTCTGTTTTTGGGCGAATAAGAAACTAGGAAGTGATGTGTCCTCGAGGTGACTACATCATAGTTATTTTCAGTAATTCTGAAATCGATAGGTTTAATGAATTACCTGTGACCACAGAACATAGAATGAAACTTTGATTTGAAACAGAGTTTCTAATCACTTTCACATGTGGCCTCTCCTTCCTAACCTCTCCAAGAGCAGGTGTCGGCTGGACGAGCCCATTTGTCCAAGTCTCATGGTGTGACCTGTGATTTCCTTTCAGTCTTTACTTTAAAAAGTAAAAAGATTACGAATCCTGTTTCCACCTTTTTCTTCACTCGGGTCTTCAAAGTAACTAACCGTAAATTTCTCCACAAGCTCTGTTTTTTGCTTTTCATGCTTGCTTTCTCTAATCCCCTGATAATTTACCCTTGCTCGTTTCTTCCATGACCCTGCTACACTGCTCAAAAATATTAAGGGGACACTTAAATCAAAGCTTGTGTTTCCATTAACAAAATATATTAAATTCCAAAATCAGTACTGTACGTGGTGTAATTTGTTGAGAATAACCATGTTGATCTAAATAAACAACTGAAATCACAGGCTGTGACACTACTTGGCGGCATTGGATGCACCGATACATAACGTCTCAGAGGTTCTCAGGTCTGAGGAACGTGAGGGCCAGTCAATGGAATGAATGCCTTCACACTCTGGCTGTAATAGTTGACTAGTTTGATTGTTTCGGTAGCTGGGTGGACAAGCCCCACCCCTCCACGCCTGGCCCTCGTGAATCCTAAAAAGGGTGGCTATAAAGAGGAGGACCAGAGACGCCCTGGGGTAAGCAGCCTATTCAGAGACTAAGAGCCACCTGGGCGTTGTCCTACACCAGGAAAAACTGAGGGCCCATTGCACCATGAGTCTGATGATGGGTCTGCGAATTTCATCCCGGTCATCGCATAGAGATCTGTGCCTCCCCAGACCAACAGTGAGTTTCACCACGGCGTCTCCAGACTATTTAATGTCTGTCACCTGTGAAGAGAACTGGGCGACAATGGCAGATACAGAAAACCTCCTTTCAACAACACTCATGGATTTGCCATCCATGGTCCAACGTAAATGGGGTGCAGGGAATCGCTTTATGCTACCAGTAGAGACAAGGACACTAGCAAAATAGAGAAGAACCAGTCAGGAAGAAGGAGAGAGCAATTGTCTGTGGCCACCACCTCCACACCTTCGAACAACAATATATTGTCTCAAGGTGTGAGGGATTAATCGTAAATCGTTTTTCATATATTAAAAATCCTTGCTTTTAGGGACATGTTGAAAGGAGTTTATTGGTAGTGATTTATATTTGTGGTTTGTGTTTTGTATGTGCAGAGATATTTGTTTGTGGATTTTACCTTTATTAGTTAAATTCTATTTTCTTTTTACAAATTGTAATATGCATTTGTAAATTGTGGTCTGCAAAATCGCAATAGAAATTGGTCTTAAGCAGAACTTTGTAGCCCATCACAGACTTTCAACTCATCCAAGGCAATACAGACAAATTATTTCTCACACAAACATAAAACACACACACACAGTTTCCGTCTATGGTCTTTTCAGTTGGAATGTGTTGGGCAGTCCCGTACAGGCTATTTACTAAGGGTCTCAACTCTATTATGTAAACAATATGTAAATGTGATATTATTTGAGAAGAGAACATTCAGAAACCCCAGATAGTTCATTTAAAATCCATTTGAGGAGTTTGAACAAGCCAACAAGCCGTCAAGGGAAAGAGGATCTGGCCAGTTAACACTCTAATAATATTCTTATTTACCATGACTGGAATTGGCCTTCACTTTCCTTGCACAGAGCGGGGACACACTCGTTGTATTTCTTTTTCATGGCTTGTATTGACAGTTGGAGACGGGACAGTTGGCCTGGGGGGAAGAGGATACATGAGGATGAAGCTGGGACCATTACCACCGGGCTCGGCACATTAAGCTGCTTTTCAAAATACATAATCACTTTTTTTTAGGAAGAAAAATGATGTCCTTGACCTGCTCATTTTATACGATTTATTGTCTTGTTCGGACCAGATGACTATTTGATTTCTTGTGATCCTCGAAACCTTTTTGTTTTAAACTGTGCTGTGTATGGCCGGCTGGTTTTAATGATGTACAGACATGGCATCACTACTACAGGGAGGTCATAAAGCACTGTTGCTCAACGCAGAGGCCATGTGAGAATGGTTTACTGTATGGGTCTCAGATGGACTCCACCCCAAGGATTTAGTGTCTTTGTTGTTTAACCATACGACGCAGAACTGCCATGATCCTGTCATGATGGACCCACAATCCAAGCGCTTGCCCCTCTCTCTTTCTGGCTGTTTTTCTTTCTTGCTGTTATTTTTTCTAACTGCAGATTGAGTTATTGACGACGCGGAAATATTGCCGAAGTGTACTTTGGAAATAACTATTCGTTTACAGTATCAAGTCATGAAAGTCAAAGGGGAACATTGATCATGATGATCTTGAGCGTAGTGGAAGTGAGGTAGAGCCTTGGGTTGGTTGGGCAAAGTAGGACCGGGTTGACGTCTTTTCAGATAAAAGCAGAGACTGCAGTTTCTATAAGTGAATATTTTCCATGGACGCCAATAACTCATTTTTTCCGCATTAGGTACGTTGATGATTGGGGGACTTGATGCAGGGGCGGCCATTCCCAAAACCATCTCTGGTATTACGTATGTTCACGCTGTAAAATAAAATACTGGGGAGTAAATAAATAGTATTTGATACACTGCCGATTTTGCAAGTTTTCCTACTTACAAAGCATGTAGAGGTCAAAAATCCAGAAAATCACATTGTATGATTTTTAAGTAATTGATTTGCATTTTATTGCATGACATAAGTATTTGATACATCAGACAAAAAGCAGAACTTAATATTTGGTACAGAAACCTTTGTTTGCAATTACAGAGATCATACGTATTTTTAGCTCCCTCCAAAGATTTTCTATTGGGTTCAGGTCTGGAGACTGGCTAGGCCACTCCAGGACCTTGAGATTCTTCTTACGGAGCCACTCCTTAGTTGCCCTGGCTGTGTGTTTCGGGTCATTGTCATGCTGGAAGACCCAGCCATGACCCATCTTCAATGCTCTTACTGAGGGAAGGAGGTTGTTGGCCAAGATCTCGCGATACATGGCCCCATCCATCCTCCCCTTAATGCGGTGCAGTCGAACTGTCCTCGTTGCAGAAAAGCAGCCCCAAAGAATGACGTTTCCACCTCCATGCTTCACGGTTGGGATGGTGTTCTTGAGGTGTTACTCATCCTTCTTCTTCCTCCAAACATGGCGAGTGGAGTTTAGACCGCAAAGCTCTATTTTTGTCTCATCAGACCACATGACCTTCTCCCATTCCTCCTCTGGATCATCCAGATGGTCATTGGCAAACTTCAGACGGGCCGGGATATGCACTGACTTGAGCAGGGGGACCTTGCGTGCGCTGCAGGATTTTAATCCATGACGGCGTAGTGTGTTACTAATGGTTTTCTTTGAGACTGTGGTCCCAGCTCTCTTCAGGTCATTGACAAGGTCCTGCCATCTAGTTCTGGGCTGATCCCTCACCTTCCTCATGATCATTGATGCCCACGACGTGAGATCTTGCATGGGGCCCCCGACCGAGGGTGATTGATCGTCATCTTGAACTTCTTCCATTTTCTAATAATTGCGACAACAGTTGTTGCCTTCTCACCAAGATGCTTGCCTATTGTCCTGTAGCCCATCCCAGCCTTGTGCAGGTATACAATTTTATCCCTGATGTCCTTACACAGCTCTCTGGTCTTGGCCATTGTGGAGAGGTTGGAGTCTGTTTGATTGAGTGTGTGGACAGGTGTCTTTTCTACAGGTAACGAGTTCAAACAGGTGCAGTTAATACAGGTGATGAGTGGAGAACAGGAGGGCTTCTTAAAGACAAACTAACAGGCCTGTGAGAGATAGAATTCTTACTGGTTGGTGGGTGATCAAATACTTATGTCATGCAATACAATGCTATTTAATTACTCAAATATCATACAATGTGATTTTCTGGATTTTTGTTTTAGATTCCGTCTCTCACAGTTCAAGTGTACCTATAATAAAGATGACAGACCTCTACATGCTTCGTATGTATGAAAACCTGCAAAATCGGCGGTGCATCAGATACTTGTTCTCCCCACTGTGTGCTGCTGAAAGTTATTAATAAAAGTAAACTTTTCCCATCGACATTTACGCAGGTATCAAATGGTGGCGCAAACCTACGCAAACATAAAACTTGTATGAAGTGGGGCTCAAAATCCCCTGAGGAAGCTTGTGTTTTAAAGTGTTATTCTAGTTGTTATGGAAATGATGATTCATACAATTGCAGTCTATAGGAGTAATTTAGATCCAAGTTTTACAATATATTATTACTTTTTTCAAAAACGTTCCTGAGGAATTGTCATGCGTACAGTAAATTATTTGTTTTGACAAATGTTCACGCTTGGTTGACTACATATAAACTTCTATCTTCAACTCCTCCTTTGTGTTGTGGCAACAGAGCTACATTCTAAAAAGAAACTTTGATATTCAAATTGGACACTGACAGGTTTCATAGTAAAAAAGGGTTGATGTCATTCATAAATATTTGTCTTTGTTCATAGTAACTACGTTTTGAATCATGTCCAATCAATAGAATTTGCCAGATGGACTCCAATCAAGTTCTAAACACATCTGAAGGATGATAAAAGGACAAAGGAGTCACTTAAGCTCAATTTGGAGGTTAAACACCCACTAAAAGTATGAGGTCTTCCCTTGTTTTTTGGGGCCATCATTCCCTAGGCACCTCACCATCCTCATGTTACATAATAATTCGCATGGCAGAAAACACACTGCTCTGGAGAAAACCATTCCATTGTCTGCAATGGAGAATATTTGCCTGAATGACTGCAAACTAATTCTATGTTGATACCACGTCTTGCCCTGTCACAGTATTTATTGTCTGTTGGTTTATGGCTTTGCCGCTAAAAAGACTAGTTTGATTGTTTAGTTTGTGTTCTATTTAGTTTTTATTATGTTCGGTAGAACCAAGAAGACTCTGGAGGCAGCTGGGTGGACAAGCCCCACCCCTCCACGCCTGGCCCTCGTGAATCCTAAAAAGGGTGGCTATAAAGAGGAGGACCAGAGACGCCCTGGGGTAAGCAGCCTATTCAGAGACTAAGAGCCAGCCAGTCAAACCTTGTATTAAACTAAAGGTAATACAGCTAGTATTTAAGAATAACCCATTGACTGTTGTGTAGAAGACAAGCCTGATATACTGATGTCCAGGAGAATCTACCATAGATTGATTTGTTGAAGATTTGCCTAGTAGACTCCAGGCCGTAGGAAACCCACAATATTTAAACAGTGCTTACTGAAAATTTGCACAACTAAACAATGGTATGATATGGATTTGGTTAAACAAATCCTAAACTAAACTAAACAAAGGTTTTGTACCTTCCCTATTATGTGTTTCCACACAAGAACTGGTCTTAGTTCAGGGGTACAAGATACAGCAACTAATGAACTTTGTTCCAATTTGGTGAATTTTAAATATTTAGGCATGGTATTGAGTCCTCATTTTGAATGCAGAAATGTGTGTGTATAAATAAATATACTTACATATGTATGTAAATATATGTATGTATGTGTATTTGTGTTTTGTCAGGTGGACCTATGGTATTTTCTGTCACGGCAAATCACTTTTCCTGTCGTTTCTATCCACTATACTTTGTTATAATAATTTCTGAAGGGAAGACATTGTGTCCAATCTAAACAAGGGATCTGAAGGCCCCATCGGTCAGGGACATACAGCTGGGTCTGTGCAAGTGCGTCCTGAGGCCACCACATGCGGAAGATCTGCTTTTGGACATAATGATATTCTCCTCTCACAGCTTCCAGTCTGCAGGCATTCCTGCACGCACAGCACCGCTAGGCACCATGGGTAGACGAAAAAAGATTGGGGCTGCTCAGGTGAAAGAGCACACAGAGCGGTGTGGTTTTATTGGGGTGCTGTGATTCCACCCATCCGATGCCCCCATCTGTGCAGGAGTAGTCTGGGCCAAAGCTAAAGGCTACGGTTGCTTTGCTGGAAGGTGTTGTGATACGTTCCTCGAAGAAATGGAGCTGCTGAATTTAAATGGGCTTTTATCAGCCTGGAGGGCATTTTTAGAAATGATAGTGGACAGTTAACATTGGTAAACACAGAATAGTTGAAGGAGAGTTGTATTACCAGAGCCAAAGACATACTCATACATTAATTTTTAAGTGTTTGTGTTTTCCTAACAGATTTGCCAGGTATTTTACCTGCCTTCTGTGTGTGTGTGTATGTTTGTATGTGTGTGCGCATTTGTCTTTCTACCGGGTTTTTATTGCCTACTACAGGACTGTTTGCTACTGCAGAGAAAAAGAAAAAGGACATTTGACACCTGCTTTTTATATTCACCCAGATGGCAAAATGCTTGGCATTCTATCCCAACTATTTACAGGATCTTATCAAAAGCCATGCTCCTTTCCTCCCTCTCTCTCCTCTTCCCTCCCTCCAATTCTCCCTCTCCCCTTCTCATTCCATTTCTCCATCCATCTCCATCTATCCATCCATCAGCTTTTCATAAGTCAAATGTCCGCTTGGCAGAAATGGGTGCGTATCGAAAAGGTATGTGTTTATCCTGTTGCCGGAAATTTCTGTTTGGACAATGGAGGATCACACAGCCACCACACTCACACATCTGGGCACGGCTGGAGTATTTGATCTGTGTTGTTCTAATGTAAAGCCAATATATCTTTATTATCTCCTCCAGGGTTATTTTCATGACCCAAAGTTGGCACGATGCCCCTGCTCTTGATTTCTCTTTCCTCACATGCTCAGCTTTCCACACTACCATTCAGACTTTCTGCCTTTGAATATTTTGGACTTATTCATTCCAATGATCTTTGTTTTCTCCTCGCCACTTGCTCAGGACCTTCTGTTCCCCTCTCTGCTACCCTCTTTCTTATCCCGGTCTCTTTCTTTCTCCCTGTCAGGGCTGTCAGGCCCATAAAAGCCCGGGAGTGATTGGCAAATCGGTAGTTGTCACACCCTCCCAATTTAGAAACCAGCTTTTCACACGCTCGAGAAGGAGACCTCAGTCTCCACTTGTTTGTGTGCATGTTTGTGCATGGACGTGATCTAGGGGCTCGGAGGGGGTGGACACAGAATGATAATTGCCCATAAACACGCCTAAATTCCCTATAGTTACGTTCCGGACACCCATGAGGTTTAGGTGAATTCATGATAATAGGTTCAGGTATTCCCCAAGGGTTCAGACTGGGAACCACAATATGAATATCTCCCACGCCAGGGTGGCACATGTAGCGGGCATTCAGACATCCCCTCATATCCTGCCAATTACGCTTGTGAACAGGAGGCCACAGCGTCACAAACTGTGTCAGTGTCTCACCTATAGGCAGAGGCAAATCCCCCTGCAACTCTGTGTACCGACTAGACGACAAACCTCCCTAAAGCATAGAAAGAGTGGAAGACAATTGTCCCTGTTGGTTCTGACACCAACCATCTTCCAGCTGCAGATAAGGATGGGTCGATGGTGGATTTGAATAAGAGTCAATCAAGACAGCTGAATTATAGTATGGAGTATGTGGATCACACCACAGAATTCCTACCCAGGATCTATGGCAAAATATGCTCTTAGTAATGGGAGCCACAAAAAAAAGATATTGTACCTTTACAAAAGTGGAATCACCTGATAAAGAGGTCCCTGACCCAACCTAAAAGTCATCCAAGCTTTGATTCCCTTCCTCACTGAACAAATAGCCACGTTTGTGGACCGCTGAACTCCCATTTGTTCCGGCTAACACTGAGGCTGGGCATCGTCCTGCTCCAGGAGGAACCCAGGAACCACTGCTGCCCTGTCCTGCTCTCCTGGTTTAACGGCCCGCTTCCTGTAGCCTCTCCAGTGCACCGGTTGTCTCTTTCATTTGTACCAAGACAGGTGATATTTATTCACAGTCGCTTATGCTTTCTAATTGTACAGTTTGATATCCCTGAAGTTTAATTGATTTGGCATTTACACTGTGATGATTCTGGTTCCCTTAGTTGTTTTGAGCGGTGTCGTTCCAATGTCCCTGCCGCTGTAGATTTTTTTGTCCATTTGGCTTTTAATGTCCATTATTTCGGTGTTTTTTTTCCCCTGCGCTAATAACTGTAATTGTAACTTATTAGAATGTACCTACCAGAAAGCTGTGTGGTAGTTTTACCAAGCTCTTTTGGAATGTATGTATTTACTGTAGGTCAACTTGGATTAGCATAATGGCTAGAATGTTAACTTCCAAGTGACTTCACTAAGCCATTCAAGAACCCCCGTTACAGTTTGTTTTTGTAAGTGAAAAAATATTGAATCAAGCTACCCTGAATCCAGGTTTGGTTACTCTCTGGTCCTGGGAACTCGTGTCTTCATTAATCTTAGATTTGTGTTAGTATGTCTGTCATTGTTAATATATTAAGTAGCTGAAGGGAACGCTCGCTAAATGCCACTTTTACTCCTTACTATGTAAGCTGTCTATGGACAATAAATGACAGCAGTCCATTTTTAGGCTTTATTTTCCTAAAGTATGAATACCTGTCTGAGAGTGTCAGGCATGGAGAGCATGTAGGCTGTGTGAGTACCTGATATGTGAGTGAATATGGTTGCGGTGTCTTTCATTACATTGCCAAACAGATTTTAAAGCAGATTTGAAATCTGTTTGTATGTTGTGTCGAGAGCATACTTTAGTCAATGTTGCAATCAAACATTAATAGGACACTTATTTTGAATCCCTGAATCTAGAACGGTACATTCTGTGTGGGGGTGTCTCCTCTGTGCACAAGAAATTCAAATACATTGACAAAATGGAGAGCAAGGCCTTAATCAAATACAATTAAATTGAATATCAAGATATTTGGGAGAAGTAAAACGTTTCCACATTTTAAACATTGCCAACATGGTATGCTTGTAATGCACTGCTTGTTTAATGAAAAAAAAAAACTTGAGCCAATAAGAAAAAAAAAAAAGATGATTTGCATTTGACTACAAAATATAACATGCATGTTTTTTTATCATTTGACAGGCCTAACATCTATGATTTATATGACGGATTATCTTATCCTGGTAAAGTAAATTGTTCCCTCTCAAACAAATACACACACACACACACACTCGAACTCAAACCCAGTTCAACTGCTTATACAAGCAAGCAAAACCAGGTCTGTCAACCCGCTGAGCTTTTCATTAAGGGTGTATTTACATTGATCCATCTTTTCCTGGCATATTTACATTCCATGACACTAGGATGATGCTTCTGTTTCCATATGGAAGAGCATGGGAAGCAAATATGCCATAGGAAACCACTGTGGGTGTCGGCTTTGTCTGCACCATCCTTTTGCTTCTGTCTGCGTAGCTGCGATGAGCTGCCCGCTGTTCATTGGCTCCAGTGTTCCCTGTAGCGACAGCTGCAGCGCTGGTATGTAGGTTGCACTCTGTCACCGCCAGTATTCATTCCGTGGGACTGATGAGGGCGTGGAGGCGGAGTCTAAATGGTGGGTGTGTTCATTTGTGCAAATACCACTCAGGTACAGCCGCTGGTCTCAGCCGTGGTCCTCATCCCTTAAACCCATGGAGCTGACGTCGCCCATAAAGTCTTCCTGAGTTCTGAGAAACGCTTAATCCTGGAGAGCAATGTTTTGACGTTATAGCACCCCGTGGATCTCAGCACAGCACTTCCCCAGGGCCCCTCAGCTGAAAATTGTGTGCAAGGGGGGGGGGGGGGGGGTTGTTCCCTTTTGGCTAATCCCTCGATATGACACCCTAAGAGAGAATGTATGTCTGCAGAGATGGACTCAGTGCACCAGGTGAGTTGATGTCGACGGGTGTGAATATATGTATGGGTTAGTGAGTAGAAGGGCAGTACAGGGTTACCACAACTGTGGGTAGCAACGCACCCACCTGGGGCCCCAGGGTGATACCATCATTAATCACCCTGCACCCTTGGTTGGCCGCCCAGATATGGCCCAGGCTTTGCAGGTCTGACGTATGTCGTTACACACTGTGACAAACCAAATGCTTTCTTTGCAGTAAGAAAAGGGACGTCCGTCGGAAGCAGTGTCCACACAGAGATGGCCTCAGGCTTTCATTCACGCACTCCTGTGGTTATATCTGATTTGGCCCAAGCTAAACAGAGCTCAGCAGAGGGCCTGTCATTGATGATGGTGGCCTTCTGTTGGCTTGGGGACGATGGGGGATTTAGCTTGGGGGAATCCACAACCTCTTTTGCAGGGACCCCATGGATCTCTTACCAACAGCTGGGGAGCTGGAACCAATGAGCTTGGTGTCTAAAAGATACATCCTGAAGGCAAGACGCTGGACCCAAACAATGTCGCTAGTAACCAAAAGGCTCTTTTATGAAGGGGCCTGTTAGTGTTCAAGTGGGATTTCAGTTATGAGGGAACATATGTCATTCCTTTTTAGACCCCATGGGAGGCATTATTCTTTCCTCGCCAGAGGTTATCGAGCGGGGGCGTTCCTCGTTCCCTGTGAATGTATGTTTTGCTGGTTCCTGAGGGGTGTGTCAGTGTGCAGCACCACATTCAAACTACTGACTGCAATGATGCAGCTTAGCTAAGAAACAGCTGCGCCATTTAGAAGGCTGAATTCAGACGCTTTAGGTTGAACCCATCCCCGTTTACGGTATCGGCATGGTCTTTTTATAAGTGTTTGCCTATGGATTCTTAACCTGTCTTTGCCACAGACCTTCTCCATCCCAGACCTCCACTACAACCTGCTCCCCTGCCAATTATTGATTCCGAGGAGGAGTTTTGTTGGAGAAAGATAGAGATGTCCCCTTCGCTAACCTTCCCCACACCCTCTACAAAATAAACAGAAGAGAAAGCAGACACATCTGCCCCTGGTCAGGCTATCCCAGATGCTGCCAGGTCTCCTGAAGCATTCTTCTCCACCCTTAATGGCTCCCAAGCTCTTCTCCACCCTAAATGAGTAGGTGGCGGCTGTGAAATGTCATTAGGATGTGTGAAATAACAGCCCTGGTCTCTTCGTGGATGGCAGCAGAAATAAGTGCAGAGAGAGAGACAGTGACTGATGATAAGGATTTAAACGAATTGCATATAGAAGGAACGTGCACTCTGAGTACAACACACATAGGTTTGGATGTCAAGATATAGAAAAGGAAGCGTTGCTAATGCTTCTCTTAAGTGAAAACACTCCATAAATCCAGGAAGAACCCCTCCAAACGACACTCCACCTTTTGTAACTTGCACAAGTGCACTAAACTATCAGCAAGTCTGCGTTGTTTTTTATAGCTTATGTAATTTCACCACACAGACACATACATTTCTCCACATGACGGCGGAGGGCACTGATTGAGGGACATTGATCTCCTGAGAACAGAACACACACCTGGGGGGGGTCAACATGAAGGGTTTGGACCGGGTTGGACGGGCCCATTGGTGCCTAATTACCCACATTCCCCACACTCCCTGACCCAGCCCCCAGGGGGATCTCTATTACCTGGTTCTGGATTAGGCATCTCAGTGGTCTTCTCCCAGACTCACGTGGAGATAACTATCATGCCTTATCAAGGCCTCAGCATCAGGAAATAGGTTGTCATTTGAGATGCAGCCTTTGAGTGTCACGCAGCAGGAGGGGAAGTGCTTGATTGTTGCTCCGCTGGACCAAAACCTGAGCGTGTGCTGGTTTAATATGCACACCCCCCCTAACTTCCTGGCGTTAAACCTTGAGGAGAAGCATCTGAAGCTGGCTTCCTTTCGCCTTGTAATTAATGTGAACGATAACGGCCAAGTGGTCAAAGTGTTACGGCTGAATCTTCCAGAACCGATCTAATAAGACATGCAACAAGTGGCTCAGTGAAGCCAGCATTTGAGGGATGATACTCTCCCTTTGATGTTTTCA
This sequence comes from Novumbra hubbsi, assembly GCA_016801125.1. Lineage (NCBI taxonomy): Eukaryota > Metazoa > Chordata > Actinopteri > Esociformes > Umbridae > Novumbra > Novumbra hubbsi. The sequence continues at coordinate 45,280 of JACXGK010002101.1, read as the reverse complement.
TGAAAGGCTTTCTCTTTTCTCTCTCTCTCTCTCTCTCTCTCTAACTCCACTCTTTCCACTTCATTCCCTTCTAGACCTCTTCAACAGTTGTTTCATGCACTGAGTCTGATGATGGAGTAATCAAGTTCCTGAAATTGTGGCAGATTAGTGAACAGAAGGGCAGTGACCAGAGTGTGAAGAGTAATTATGAGGCCTGCTTCTCTCTATCCTTGTTCTTCCTTTCCCTCCTCACCCATAACTTGTGTGTCCCTCTTCACTTTAACTCCCCTATATCCTGGTCAATTCCCCATGTTAGTAGAAGTCAACCACTTCCCCCCAATATTTGACGTGCAATAGTTTTGTGCTTGTCTTCCTCCTGTTCTTACTTCAAAGCCTGGCAAGCCACAATGGTTAATCCATTATTTATATGGTTAAAGCTCACCTCAACATGAATCCATGTCATGCCTTACTGTTTATGGATGGTAAATATCAGCCGGCTGGCATCAGTTGCTAGGTTGCTACATTAGCCGTAAGAACATTAATAGGTCCATTGCACTTGCGGCGTTGGCTAGATCGATTGACAGTCTCTTGTTTTAGCAAACCAAATCTAGCATTACAAATGCAACAGCAGCTAACCTGTAACCGTCACCAGCGTCTTGTTAGCTAGCCAGCCGGGAAGTAGCTCCATGTTAGCGGGGATATCAATCTCACATTTAATTACATAACCTTAGATAGATCTGCCATTTTCTTTTTGATAATTTTCCTCCATTTGCAGTGCAGCCAGTGCATGACCTCTAGTTAGTTCAATCATAACGGGAAAGCAGTGGAAGAAATGTCGTTGCAAAAAGAAAAGTGGCTGGAGACATTAGGTGTCCTTAACATTGCAGTCATATCAATATGTGTTCTCTACTAAAGGAGCTATAATAGACATGTGTCCGAACTGCTGAGTGTTTCTCTGACCGTCTGAGCCAGAGGAGAGACAGTTCAATGGGATACAATAAAATAGTCCTCTAATCTGGTTGAAAGTAATGTGTGGTACTGTGTTGCATCTTGTCTGTTGTTCCAAGTACTTGTCTGCAATATGTTATTGTAATGTCAGTTAGATATCTTTCTGGTAGCTTATTGTTTATATTTTATTCCATTTTATATAAAGCCCTCCGGAATTACTTGATCCCTTGGAAGGACACAGAATGCTTGAAGATCACCAAAAAATTTGTTTTGTTTATCAACTACAAATCAAATAAATTAATTAATTAATATAAACTTTAAAGAAATACCACCTTCCAAGTAACCAGCTATTTTAACTTCTACTCTCATCAGACCACTAAACCAGGTTCCAATCAAAGTTACAATAATTTGTAGCAAACTCCAGGTGCTGTAAGTTGTTCTTGATCTGAGTAGATCTTTCATCTGGCAGGATGTCCACAACATCGTGTAGGCATGCATTTGTATTTGACAGCAAGATCCAATCAACTACTTCCATTTTCCAACAGTAATCCGTGGAAAGAAATGTCCCCATTTACCATTTGTTTTAGGCAAGTTTATTAAACCCTCATTGATGAAAACGTCTTACAGTAAGGGCCTAATGTATTGAAGTAAACAAGTTTTTGTTTCATAATCATGACACATTGTGGTGAACATTTTTTGTTTATGATCAGATTTTTTTTTTTAAACAATTTAATCTCAATTAAAGGTTACATTTAAATATTTGTTTTGTGCACGGTCAAGATAAAACAAAAAGTTGGTTGTAGTTTTATTTGCTTTACAGAGGGTCAGATAATTGTTGATAGCACTGTATGTACTGTTCTACCATGTAACCAACATGGTATAAATAGATCTGTACTGCTTTTGAGTTATGTCCAAGCTGTCTTATCTGCCAAATAAACATAATAGATACATCAAAATGTGTAGAATTGCCATAAAAGGTCTTTCAAAATCATGATTTTTCCTTGGTGAGAACCGTTAGACCCCATGTCGGCTTGCCCAAATCCCAAATGTGTGACTGACTTTTTTGCCCATGTCCCTATAATCAATCATTCCTTCAGCCAGTAAAAGCAGAGTCAGAACCGTTCTCTATTCGACCTCCATTGTATTGTAAACACACTGTGACCCTTCATAAGCTTCCAGTGATTGTGTGGGCTGTTTACTAACGCTGACGGTGATTGATAACAGCTTCCCCCGTAGTTTATGGTGTGGAACAGACTGCTGGCCTCCAGAAAAGCATGCAGTGGATTCCAGGAAGCACAAAGTGTGTGTTGCAGTTTCCAGGTCTCCACAAACAGCCATGGTCACTGTGGGTGCATAAGTCCACCGGTACAGGGTACATGTCATCAACCACAGATGGTGTTCCCACCCTCTGTTCCTGACTCCCGTCTTGCTCTTTGATCACCTGGGAATGCCTGGAATGGAACACAATCTCCAATCAAATGATTCAGACCAGCAATTTCTTACTCTTATGCCGGCTCTGTTTCACTTTCTCTTTTACCCTTTTCACCTCTTACTTTCTGCACTCACCGTAGACACCTCACAAGGACCTCCAGAGAAAGTTCAGTAATGCCTCGTGACTTTCTTGGTGGGTCTCCAGCCTGTTTGTCCTGGATGGAGAAACAGAGAAGCCATCAGATCTTTGTTTCCTGATGTGCCAAAGAGCATAAAGATATATCCAGGGGGGAAAGTATGCCGTTATGGCAAAAATAAATAGTCAGGGTATGCGGTAACGGTTAAACCTCTATCACAATAATTAAAACTATGAAAACATATAATGTCAAACCCCATAAGCTGCATGAAAATGTACAGCCAAGATACAGCTGTGGATCAATGAACGTTGCAGTGTTTTGCTGGTTAAGGACATTGCTGGCTGATGCAGACCAAGACATTCAATGGAAGATTCATCATTTCAAGCTACAATTGTACTGATCCTAATGGGAATAAAAAACAGTTATTGAATGTCATCACACTTCTTATTTCAGTTTTTTCTTAACCATTGTCCCTTCTCATTGTGTTGCAAACGTTGAATGGGTTAAATAGCAGGATAACGTTTCCCCTAGAAACTGAGTTAAGATTACTTTCCTGTTTTCCCCAGCTGATGAACATTAAGAGTGGAGAGAGTAAACTGATCCTTGATATTTGCCTCAGGGCAACTCAAACTGTAATAACATGGAACGTAAGAGGCCACCTTCAGCGTTGGAACTGCGTGTCTGGTCTCTCTCTGGCTGTTTGTCTGGAGTGTGTCAGCAGTTTCACATTGTGTGTCTCCTCTGTCCGTCGCAGTCTGCTGTGTCCTCACCTGACTTCAGAGCCACACTCATTAAGCCACAAATGAAGATTGACCCGCAGTAAATATTATACAGAAGTGGGCTATTTAAAAAGCTTGGACACATAAACGTTTAGATAACAATAGCTAATTATTGATAACACATCTGCTGGAAAAATTATGAAATGTATCCTTAGTTGTTCTTTAATAAAGATTTTATTTAGTTTAATAAAAAAAAAAAATTACACCAACAAGGTGCAGTAAGGTTCAGGTTGATGTTCTGTACAATGTTAGCATAAGCCTTTTTAATACAACATTCTCCTTTCTTACACAAAGTGAAAAACTCTACATAGTAATGCTTCTCCAAAGTAACGGTTAAATCTCAACCCATAATGGTCTCAAACTAGCTAGGCACTGTAAAAGTTAATATCAGATACAAAAATAGCCCATTCCAAAAGAAATCAGGCCAGCACAGGTCGCTTTGGGGTCAGGAAGATACTCCTAAGGCTATCAACAGGATGGTGTTAGACTCCTAACAAGATTTGTTTTAGCAATCAGGACATCAGGTCTTGGCTGGAGAGTCCCATAAAAGCACCAGCCTGTCCCTTGAAAGGATATCTAAAGCCAACTCTCATTGGCTTTAAAACTATACAAGATTCATGCTGAGTTGGTCCAGTGGTCATTCTGATAAAGCTTTATTCGCTGCTGTCCACAAGTCAGTCATCTGTGGTTGAGACATATACCAAGCTTTTTTTAAGATTTATTTATGTCATAATATACTTTTTCAAGGTAGTTAGCAAATGTTGTAAATCAGACACTACCGATTTGGATTCAATATTTTGGAGTTGACAGGTGTTTATCCCCAGGGCACAGTTTGTATTTTATAATGATGTGTTTGTTCTTTTAGTGTGGCGATACTAACTAACCAGACTTCCACAGTGAACCTTTAGAAACAAAAAACTGACTGTTGAAACTGAAGTGAAAAGCTAAGGGGTTAAGTTACTAGTTACCACCAAAAGGATGTGTTGCTGACCCACTGATGTGTGAACACTTATGTTTTAACATCCCCAAAACTGTGAATTTCCAAAGTGACTTGCTTGGAGGTTTCAGAAAGCATTACAATGCCTGACCTTAGTGTAGTCACAGTGACTGTTTCAGGGAACCTAAGCTGTTTTTATCAGGTCAACTTTCAGTCTTAGCTGCTGCAAGACCTGTGGAGGTTCTTGTAGATGATGTTGACTTTTTCGTGCTTCTGATAAAAGTGATAGTTTGCTGGACAAAGGTGGTTGTAGTTGCTGATTCTACTTCTTATGGCATCCACCGATAAAGGCTTGATGGTGAAACTACCTTAACAATAATCATTATAATCATACATTTTATTTAGAGGACTCATTTCAATGTGTGTGTGTGTGAGGGGGGTGCATTCCAGAGTCTTCCAGAGCAGCAATTCTTGATGGTTGGTAGGTGATCAAATACTTATGTCATGCAATAAAATGCAAATTAATTACATTGTATTAATTACATTATACAATGTGATTTTCTGGATTTTTGTTTTAGATTCCGTCTCTCACAGTTGAAGTGTACCTATGATAAAAATGACAGACCCGGGTATCTTGATGGCAGTTGATAAGGAAGATGGAAGGGAGGGAAGGAAGAGGCAGGTTTGGTGGAGAGGAAACGCTTGGTCATCAGCATAGCAGCAAAAGTAAATGTTGTGGTGTTGCATGATCATTCCCAGAGGTAGGAGGTGTAAAATGAAGAGGAGTGGTCCAAGCACTGACCCCTGGGGGATGCCTTGAGTCTCCTCCTTTGGAATCATTATACCTTTTGCTCCACTGTTTGGAGATGTTGCCCCTCCATAACACTTTCAAGGTTCCACAAATAAAGTATCTTTGGGCAGCATTTTTAAACATTCTGAACCTGTTGTTTCCGTCTTGACAACATCCCATACTTTTCCCCCAGGATCAGTGGTCAGTACTGGTGGAGCTGGGGAGAACTTCCCCTCTTCCACCTTTGGAGGAGGGGAAGTCACTGGGCTTCTGTCCTAACAGCTGTTTGTTGATTCCAAAGTCTTTTGCTAAAAAGGAGGCTTGCTTCCTGGCCCTCTCGTTTTTCGGTGTTTTCCACAAGGTCATGAGCATCTTTATGAGGAAGTTACATAGCTCTGCCAGGGCTGCTATATCTCCCTCAGTAACTCTCTTGTACCGTAGTTTCAAGGTCAATAATGTAGCCGGTTAATCGTTGCTGCTATCTTGTTTTAAGTCGTATGATGCACTGACTCTATTCTTCTCCATGCCAAACCTTTTTCCAGCCAAACCTACAACAACTGTGGCCTTTGTCTACTGGACAGCTCTGGGCCTGGCTCCTCTTGCGTTTAACCAGGAGGTTTTTTTCGGAACATTATTTCGTTGCCAAATTTCAGTTTCCTTTGAGCCATACAGCTGGGGTGCTCGTTCTCACCCCCTGAGGCTAAATCTGCGACAGCCCATTTGTAGCTTAATGTGGGTTTCTTCCTCCTGGAAAATGCATGTCGTGTTGCCAACCCATATTTCCGTGCTTGATACTGTCTCTCCAGCTGTCACCAGTCAATTCTTGGAAGTCAACCAGTCTGTTTCTGGATGTAACTGGTTGGGTCAGCTCAATGAGAATATATGAGAATATTCTCATATATATTCTCATACAGAATATCTATAATGATTAGTTGGCCTGGAGAAGAATTAGTATAGTAACGTCCAAAAAGAGAACGTTTCTTCTCTACTACATATTATGTGATATCCAATCTATTATTTTTCCCATAAATATTTCCATTTCAATTTAAAAAATCAAGTAATTTTTCCTATGATTCATATCGCGGATCTGCAACTATTCACAGTGCTGCACAAGCTGGAGGAGAGCATATTCCTAGGCCAACAACCTTGCTTGAGCTGCAAAAAAACCTGGTCCACAACCAGACGTTGCTAGAGCTCTGAGCACAAGACAACCCTGTCCCACATCCATCCATGGCTAAATACACACCGCCCTCAGCTGTACCCTGAGGTACTATTCTCATGCCATGAACGGGACATGAACTCACTGATGGTGGCAAGACCCAACAGTAGTGCAAGTCAGCACCACTACACTACCTGGGAGTCCCACCAGACACCATATTCAGGAAACCCATGCATACCAATGATCATACAGATGTGACCAGAGATAAGCATACCAGAGAGCCCCCTATCACCACAGCACTTACAGCGGCACAAGGGACAAAGCAGGAGATTTTGGTAAGATGAAGTCAGAGCAGTTGGAGCCCTTTGTGGACCAAAACATTTATGAAGTAATGGAGCAGAGGCTGTTTTATTTCGTCAACAAGGGGGTGTCAGGGGAGTGCTAGACCCATTACCTCTGATTGGTAGTGGATAAATGATTACCATTCCACCATCAATTAAATACAATGGATAAAGTCCATCTGTTGATGGTTATTCTGGACTGCGTGGCTCTCAGTTTTGCCTGTTTTTTTCTCTCCTTTTGAACAGAAAATGGGCATAATTAGCGTTTCCAGAATGTTACAATCCGCATTGAGAGATTTACTGCCATACTGTGTGTGTGTGTGTGTGTGTGTTTGCGTGCGCTTGCGTCCGTGTGTATGTGAGTGAGGAATACAGAGAGCTCTATTGAAAGTATGCACACTTCTTTTGGAGAGTTGGCAGCCCATAGTAGATATTGGCTTGACTAAAAACACTGCATGCTTCTCAGCAGTGATTATGTTTATTTATTTATCCATCTATCACCATGCACTTTGTTCCTGGCTTGCGGGGATGCTATCTGTGCATCACAATGGAAGCATAGTCGTCAAGTCAAAAGCACGACGAAGCACCGTGGACGCAAATGGATTGTGGATGTGGAGTGAAAGTGATGCTTTTATGTTCAAAGGCTTTGTATGGGCCCTTGAGTGTGAGAAATACAAAGAGGGTTGAGAAAGGAAGCTCGAGAAGAAAGAGCAGTGAAAGAAAGCGAAAGAGATGGAAAAGGGAATACCGGAGTAATGGTTGTGTGGTCGAGGTAAAAGCCCGTCCTTCATCGGGGCATGGGTGTGAGTCTAATTGCTGGGTTGTAGAAGTACGTTAGCCTTGCTGGGATTAGCACATTGCGTTGCTTTCTGTCTTTCATCGCTTTCTTTGTCAGAGGCTGAACCGTACAATCAGCTTTGTTGTTGGAAAGAAAACTCAGCACATGCTTAGCTCTCTGGAAGGGCTCTTCATCACACGCAAGATTGATTCCGTGTGGATCCTTCGGCGACGTTGGCTTTCTCAAAGCGAGGGAAAGGTTTCACGTGTTGAATTATAATCGCATCATCGGCCTATGCTGGGTAGTTCAACCAGCTCCCACTGTTGTTCTAAACGGTAATGATACATCACTCCTAAGCCCATTGGTTGTTCTGTTAGTTACGGTTTATATCAGAGGTCTCCAACAAGTCAATCGTGAGCTCAGTGATTTGCAGCTCACTCGTAAATAGCTTGTCAAACCAATAATAAGTTATCTTCATGTGATCCACCACAAACGGTCACGAGAAAATCTCAGAACTATTAGACCCCAAAAGCATGCAGCTGCTTTCTAATCAAAGCAACATTGACATGACCCTAACCATGATTTACCATTAATAGGCATAAACCTAACTAAATATCGGGCAATATTGCCCCTGTGGATCTGTCTATTTGCCTGTGGGTTGACAAAAACGAAATACAAAATTGGCATTATCTAAACTCTGCCAATTGAGTTTACATAGCAGCAGAACCATTCCTTGTCTCATGCATTCCTCGTTCAGAAATTAGCAGCTTGTGACTTCTCCTTTTTTAAAAAGCAGTCTTAATGCTACATGAGGTTGGAGGCCCTTGCTCTAATCTGTAATGAACTCTCACACAGTTTAAGATCACCTGGCATTGGTTTACGTGTTTAATCTGTGAGCCTTACGGGCACCATGGTCACAGAAGCTGACCTTTAACAAAATCTAGAAAGTACGGGGCTTATGACCGCATTTGTTTGCATTGAGAATTCAGGATGTTTGGAATTCCTGGACATTGTCCAACACTGACGGTTTCCATTGTCACATGATCTAATCAGAACCCTACTGTTCTAATCATTCCAACTGACATACTCGGGGCGGATCGAGAATCTTTTGTAGAGCCGCGTCCAACTGAGGTTTTGGGTTTTTGTTTTCAGCAGAGTGCTCGGGGGATAATTCGAAACAATGCCACTTTTATTTTCTGCCTTTCCTCTTGGTTTGCAGCAGTGAATTTGAATAGGTCAGCAAGGCATACGCTGTGGCAGGACCTGGAGGGGATGTCACGCCGGGAAGGGTTGGAAGGTGGGTGGGGGAGGGAAACGGTGTCTCAGCATGGAAGGGTCACTAAGTCATCTCAGAGGAGGCCCGTGAGTCCACACCTCATTGGTCAATGGAGCGCGTATAGTCTGACTCACGCACGCTCCCCTTCTCCACACATCCACTTTAGATTTGAGCGCCGTGTGGCATCGCCTGAGAGAGAACATCAAAACACGCGGCTCTTGTCTTGCGGTCTGTACATTGATTATTTGTCTGGTAGCCTCTCTTTGAGGAGGAACTGTGTGGTAGTGACCAGAATGCTTCTCCTTTCCAGGCCCTGTCGGCACTCTTTCATGTGGAGCCTCCCGGGCCTTAAGCGACTGCCTGGCGTGCCGGGTTTTCCACGTCAAGCCGTGACGGTCCTGGGCGCTGAGAGCCGGGAGGACCCTTTACCTGTCTTTCCGCTTTCCTCAAGACCACAGTCAAGGTCTGTCACCTGCTCGTGGCAACACATCTGGTTTGGACTTTGTTGTCGGAGCTGAGAGCCATTGGTTTGGCATCTGTGGGTTGGTATTATTGTTGTCCCTGGATTGCCCCCATAAACAAGCAGCTGTGTAAGCAGGGCTCTCTCACGTCCATCCGTCACGGTTTAAGGAGGGGCAAATCGCGCGTGGGCTAATCCAACACCACTGGGTAAACAGAACAGCAGCTACATCCCCTCATCCTCTCTTTATTGGCTGATGGAGAGTTGCTGGTTTGAATCCCCAAGTTAAATAGGTGAAATATTCTTGTTCTACCCTTGAGTAAGGCTTTTGACTGGACTTAAATAGGAAGATTTACTTGTGATTACATTTTACAGCAGATGCTCTTATCCAAAAATACTTTTAGTAGCGGGTGAACCCATTTCATATACATACCTTTAATGGAGATTAAAATTGTGTAAAGAAACACTAGTGTATTCTATGGGTTGGCAGATGCTCACAGCCCTCATCTATCAAAACAATAAAGATCACAGAATGCACAAAACTAAATGAAACAAATGTTTGTTACCCTTCATAAATTAAGCAACATAAAATATAGCAAAACCCTTGAACATTTTTTAATCAACTGAAGCTGTGATAATCTTGCCTGGAAAAGGACATGTTTAGTTATCCTTGTTGTACAGTGAGAAGGTTGGAGCGAGGGATGAAAAGGAATCCAAGGATAATTCAAGTTGGAAAAAACACAGACGTTTGTTGAGTGGTCCAGAAATACAATTAAACACTGCCACAATGCCATCAAGCGGTTTGGAAAATCTGCCTGAATGAAATCCTTTACTCTCATAAGGACATACATGTCAGCCCCTGGAGTTGGCTTCACATTATTGGAACTTTGATTGGAACCAGGTCTTTAACAGATAAGAGTAAGAGCTTTATTCTGGTCTGTTTCAGTGCAATGAAGGTGGAGTTTATTGCGTTGACGTTGCTCTAAATTAAAGGTTAGGTTTGTCATTTGTTTGTGTTTCATCCAATGAAATATTTAACTTCTCTTTACCAAGGGCTCCAATGATTTTTGAGGTCACTATGCAAAATGCATAGTATATTTTCTAATATAATAAAATTATGAAACTAAATAAAAGATTATTGGCGTGTAGTTTCCACAATAGACAAGCTGTAACATAGGGTTTCTTAAAACATATTACACCAAACCAGATTAGAGGACTATTCAATAGAATCCTTTTGAACACTTACCTCAACATGCACCCAACAGTCCCACACATCTCTGTCCCCTGCCTCTGCCTCTGCCTCTGACTCAGACTGAATTAATGAAATAAGATGGTCAGAGAAACACAGTGGACATTCCCTCAGCATTTCGGATTTATGTCTATTATAGCTCCTTTATTAGAAACACATATTGATATGACTGCTATGTTAAGGATGTCTCCCGAAACGTACCTTTTTCCCCCCAAACACCATCTACTGTGGCCAGCCTAGGCTTGTGGCAGTAACCCCCCAGTTTGCAGGATAAACTTATATCAGATTATAGTATTATGAGTTTATCTTAAGATAGCTGGGCCATTTATTTTCTCTCATTTTCATCCATTTGCAATGTGTGTTTTTCAGCTAGAGCTTGACGCAATTATGCCAATCATGAGAAAGGGAAATTCAGCACAGTTAGTGAGCGGTTTATTGCGCTGTCTAGTTTGTATTGGAAGGCTGGCTGAAAAAAAGTAGGTCAATGCTGTGGGCCAAGGTGAGATTGTAAATTATCTATTCGTTATCTTACCGTTGAAATGAAGTAGCTAGATGGCCAGCTGATTTTTACCATCCATATTCCACAAATCTATAAATCAGGGTCTGCGTGCAAAGTGAAATAAACTTTCCTTGGACAGGAACTGCTATATGGAAAAAAAGCATGTAATTGACTCATGGAGGGATGGCCTATTTCCATAGAACGCAGATGGATTGATGATCTGGACATGCCGGGCTTTGAAAAATAACAAGTAGAAGACATAAACAAACGGTTAGATAATTTGCCTATCAACAAGATTTGAATCCATATTGTTTTTCTTATATTGGGAATGTTGATTTTGCATGATACAAACACTGGGGCGGAAAGTGTCCCCTTCTTCAATTTCTTGAACTTTGTGTATGTCATCCTTGCTTGTCTCCAGTCGCGACCTGACGTTTGACCATTGACCTGCACATAAGAATGTCTTGTGACCCTTTCTGACTCGGCGGATGTCGCCCTCTCCCCCTGGCAAATGAACTTTTGACTAATCTGTCTTCGAGGTCTCTCTGGGCTTTTACTACGCCTCGTTTTCTGTCACTTTCCCTCGTTTGTATTATTCCACACCTAGACACACACCAGATGCACGGCCAGCGTTTCTCATCATCTCTGAGATGGAGATTTACGACGAGTGAGATGGTCTATAGGGCCTCCATTAAAACTGTGGTCTGCATACAACACACACTGACCATAACTCAACACACTGACAGGTCCTTGCCCTCTCCAACGTCAGCGTAACACACACATACACGCTCATAAATCCCGAGCCCCGAATTGTTCCGGTCGCACAGACAGATCTTGGGAATACCTTTCTAGATATTTAGATGAGAGAGGCCATATGGGACTGAGAGATCATTATTTCTCCATCTCCTGCTTGGGTTTGATGGATCAGCTCTAACCTTGGACACGAGCTAGAGAACGAGAGATGGCCTGCCCAGACAGGAGCTGCCCTGTCTGGCTAGCGAAAGTTGCTTTACAGTTGCCTTGGCTGTGAAACACACGCTTAGCACAAGTGGGAAGTAAGAGAGAGAGAGGCACAGACCTCTCAACACTAGTCTTATAAATGCTTTTTTTAAAGTAGAAAATAGTTTGTGGGAATTAAGAGAGAGGGAGATGGAAAGAGATGTGTAAACTCCTTGAGATATCAGGGGCTAAACTAACAGTTAATAATAAGGTCAGAGGTGAAATCGCTGATAGTCAGGCCAACAGCCTGGTGGTCCCAAACAAGGAGGTATGAGTGGGTCTGGGAGGGGTCAATGTTGTTTGAATGGGAGAGTAGAGTGTCAGTGTGTTCTGAGACCGGAGAAGGAATGTGTCTGAGGGCGGTTTTTGCAGGGTATATTAAAGAGGGGAGGTTGCAGTGATAGGATCTATAAACGGGACATCAAAGTATCTCCTTCATTTGGCAATGTATCTGTATCTTGACGGTAATCCCTGGGTTTCTGTTTTGAAGTTAAGGCAGAGGATGTGGGGGGCTACACAGTAGGGAGAAGGAAGGAAGAAAAAAGGACTGAGGACCGGAGACCAGGGTCAAACAGGAGGTCAAAATTGAGGGAATAAAGAACATTTAAAATGTGGAAGGAAAGAGTAGAAGAAAACACAGACAGAAGTTCCGATCAATGTCAACGTAAAGGAAATATTCCATAATTTCAAGCCACCAGACTTCCAGCCACAACCTGGAAATAGGGATCCGATCATCTGGGAGTGACCGAATGGTGTGAAAGCTACATACTAGAACCAATAAATACAGAGGCAGATAATATGATTTCTGCACTTAAATTGAACCAATGAAACAACCTTTTGCGGCCTTGTTGTAGGCTCAGGAATCGGAATCGCTACCTTCACCCGACCCTGTCTGCAGGTTGCTTACGATCACGTCGGTTTACAAACAATATGGAGACAGATCACAGATCATTATCTATCATAAAGATCCGATTCTCCTGCACACATTTTTCTATATGTTAATGGTTTCTTTCAAATTAAAAACCAAAATGCCCCATTTCAACGACTCAGAGTTAAACGGCGGGATCATCCAGGCTTCTGTCTGAGCTACCTTGTAATATTCATGAACACAACCTAGCATGGAAAAAAGGTGTTCTTCGCTGCTAAAGAAAGTCATGTCTGATTTGTTGGTTACCACTGAATGGCCCTTGGAAGTTGCAGAAGACTACTAAGTATATTTCTGGTAATTGTATTGCTAATGAAAGTAATGTATGTTGAAGAACTCAGTTGCTATAAATGACAAAACAGAAATGCTGAATTGTCTGAAAATGCACTTCCTATCATCTGGTAAGTTGTCATTCATTCCTCTGTCTCTTTTTAACCCTGTGTTGATGAACTGCTGAGAGCTGGTCAGTCTTTCATTTTATGACATTTTCAGTGCAGGACATGCATGAACTCATGAAATCCTTGGATCAGAGAATGCCTGCTGTTCCTGATCAGTTGCTGAACATGCCCTGCTGTAAGGTATCACATCGTCAGACCTTACGCTGGTGCAGTGGGCCCTAGGTTCCTCCTGGTTCAGGGCAATGTCCAGCATCGTGTGGCCAGAGTGTGTAGGCAGTTCCTAGGTGACGAAGGCATTGATATCATTGACTGGCCATCATGTTCCCCAGACCGGAATCCCCAGACCGGTGGTTAAGTTGAGAACTTAAGTTAAGAACTTAACCACCAAGTAGCACCACAGAGTGTCCAGGAGCTCACTGATGCCCTGATCCAGGTCTGGGAGGAGATCCCCCAGGACACAATCCACTGTTTCATCATGAGCATGCCCAGATGATGTTGGGAGCGCTTAAAGGAATGTGGGGGCCATACACACTACTGACTCTCATTTTGAGTTCCCATGATAAAATTCACGTAGTTGGAACAACCTGTGATTTTTGGTGTGAGTTAGAATGCAGCCCTCAATTATTTTATGGTTTTGGTTTTCATTGACCTCTGTTTTTGATTTTGTTTTCAACCAATAACTTTCTTTTACAGATATGGAAATAATTAAGAGGCCACTGCACTTTTTTATCTTCTTTCCAAAAAAGTTGAAAAGAATCCTTTTGAGTGAGGAGCAGACGGGTTCAATTCAGGGGACCACTCAAATCTTTAATATTTCACTTTTTTGGAAAGTTAAGAAAAAGGTGCAGCAAACTCTTCATATTCTCCAGAGCTGTAATCCGTTCTTCAAGACCCAATGTGTGATTTAATACACATGGTCGCACCTTGTCCTGGTTATCAATTTGGCTCTTTAGGAAAAGATCCAATGCAACACATTTCTTATTCCACAAATGCGCATGCACACACAGACACACACCCAGATGTGAAAGGTTTCCAGAATGTCCCGGCATAAAAAAAAAAATGAATTGGGTTGGTGAAAACTTTGTATGTATTTGTAGGCCACGAAGTGACAAACAAATCTACAAATTTGCTAGGGTAGGGATGGTGGATGAAGTCAGACCAGCGTTTAGGAGTGACAATATTTCTGACGATGAGGCCTGAAGGGGCCCGCTACAAAAACAAAGCCAGCAGTGTTTATGTTGCTCCTTAGGGAAATGGCTAATAGTACCATTGTTCTGAACTCGTACGTATTCTGTCATCCTCCCAAAGGCCCTCGTTCCTCACATGTTATTTATCACAAAGAAGCTTCCTTGGAGAAATGCTAATAGATGGGAGACTGCAAACTCAAGCCTTTTTCATGGGTCTGGATGACATCAAAACTGCACTGCATTGCAAATGTGTAATCTAATGGCCTTCCAAGGGCGTGAGCTTTCCAAGGGCATGACTTTATCTATAGAATGCAGTTGATGAAATATGTTGAATCAAATGTGGGGTGCTTAAATTTGTCAAGTCGCACACACAGTAAGTTGTGTCTGTGGCGAGACTTGAATCTGAGTTGGGAAGAGATGAAATTCGAAACATCAGGCTAACGTTCATGGTTTGCAGAATTTCTTGGAAAAGGTGCACTTCTCAATGCAGTGGCTGAGGAACAGTTCAAACATGACCATGTTTTTAACTACCAATGAGGTATTTTACTGAATTTTATAACTGGGGTTTTCTGGCAGGCCATTGTGAAAAAGGTCATCCAAACTGTGAAAGCAATGAAGCGAACATTAGTGATGTTTTGATTAATGCCCATCAATTATTTGTTTAGGATCTACTTATTCTACTAAACTAAATACATTAACCTTTGGTATTATAATAAACACTTCTATAGGACCTCTGATAACAATCTTAAAGCCCATCAAATGTTCTGAAAATCAAGCATGACAAAGAAGAGGGAGACACAGGTAAATGGGTCGGTGCAGGAAGAGGAGCTATAAGTGTCACAACTCAGGGAGTGGACCCGAATGCAGCCAGAGGCGTGTAGACTGGTCAGGGGTCTTAATGAATAACCAGCAGGCTGGGGTAATCGTTGTCAGACAGGCAGGGGTTGGGTACACGGGCTGGCTTGGTTTAGTTGCAGGCAGACGATGGACGGAACGGTGGTCAGGTAGGCAGGCTACGTTCGAACTAGGGACAGGCAAGGACCGGGAATACAAGGGAGCGGGTCAACTTGACGAAACACACAAGACGAACTGGCAACAGGAACAAGGAGACACCAGGAATATATACACCAGGACTGATGAGAACATGGGAGACACCTGGTGGGGGCGGAGACATGAGGTAAGACAGGTGAATCGAATCAGGGTGTGACAATAAGAGTTATTTGTCTAAGCAGTAAGAGTTACCGCTAGGTTCTTTTGGGATTTCAGTGGGGTTGGTTCTGTTCTAGAACTATTGGAATTATGGTGTTAAATGCACAGATAATTGTAGTATAACTCCATATTTTTAAAAGGTTGGAACGTAGTGTGACCCTGGGATTGAGGCACATTTGTGAGTTCGATCTGTAGTCTGACTGATATCTGGCAGTGTTAGTTCCACATCAACAATGGGAGGCTTATGTTTAAAGTTTGTAATCTGTCTGATGCTTTTAGAGACAGAAAAGCCATTGTTTCTATGAAATTGCTGAAGATTGCAGTGGGCGTTTGAAGGACATTGGATCTGATTTGAGCTTCTGGGCCACCGTATAGAGATATGTTCATCTTCCTCTGTGACGGAGAGGCATGTGGGCTTCCTTCCACATTGTGTGTGTGTGATACAAACGTTTTTGATGGGATGCAGATTTCTTTACTTGCGTCAATGTAGGATCTGACATTGTCAGTGTGGTCAGTATCCCACGCTGGTTTGCCTCAACACAAGCAGCACTCCATTACTCTACTGCATTTCCTTATCCTCTGAAGCTACTCAAGACTTCAATCGATACATCCATACACATACTTATTCAAATTCGTTGTTCCAAATTCTAGCACTTTGCGGACGCTAGGCCAAAACAACACGCCGGTGGAATTAAAGCTAGTGAAGCTAAAGAGGATCCTTTCCTGTTCCAATTCATCAGAGAGGCCAAAGTGAACTGCATCCTGTGGCCTGGAAGTGGCTTTACCTACAGAGAATCATCCATACCGCTAAATGTTTGATAGCAACATGTCTTGGCAATGAGCTCATGTGTCTTCTCGTTGTAGAGCAAGAGTGGTTATGGAATTCATCCCAAACACTCTCTGATGTGACAGGTGGCAGGTGCTTCTGAACTCCAGTCGTGTGGAATGCCAGAGGGCCGGGAATTCAGAAGCATTTGTGGATCCTAGATGTTTTTCCAACTGCTTCCCGCTCACTCTTCGCTTATTCCTCCTCTCATCCGATAAGGCCAAGCGTGAGAGGATTACAGGCCACGTAGACATGTCGAAATGCCCTCTCCACTGCTGCTAGCTCCAGGTGTCCGGCCTTGTTAGTCTCAGTGCCCCCCTTGCACAGTGCTGTCTACCTGCATTAGGCTCTAACTCTATCCTCAGGCTTCTTAGGCCTAGGTCAGGCTACACCTGGATGAACCTGTCAAAAGAGGTACAGAGGTACCAGCATAGACCAGAAATCCCTGATTGCTTGTAAGAGCTTCCTATAGCCAGTCTAATATTGAATCATTTCTTCACTGATTGGTCTTTTAAACAATCAGGTGAACTGTGAGATGGAATGTGAATAATCAAAATACCAATTAATGGAATTAAAGTATGTATATGAATTGGGCTGCTTGTGTAAATAAAGGGATACACAAAACATGTTGTATGGTATATATTGTGTCGTTGTTCCACTCCACACTAAGGTTGTGTAAATCAAGTTGGACATCAGAAATGATTGGAGCATAATTGTGGATTGAATTGCATTGCATCCTTGTGGTGAGTTTACATGTTCTCAGCATATATAACAACTCAGCATATATAACAACTCAGCATATATAACAACTCAGCATATATAACAACCGATTGACAGACTCCTCAGGCATCATTGGACAGAAACATGTACGCACGTATAACCTGTAGATTCAGCCTCGTCTCAGCTTCTACCTGCATGATAAGGTTTCATTGTTGGAATGCTGGTTGTTTTGTTTGCAGAAATCCTCACCTTGCTACGGTTCAAAATAATCTCATATGGTCGTCTGGCACTCTAGACCATGGCTGCTGAATCCTGTTCCTGGCAAGCAACAGTTCTGGATGTAGTTCTCCAGGATAAGACAAATGAGTCCCCACTGCAGGGTTAATCTGGTCGTGTAATTTATGCTGCATACGTATTTATGGAATAAACCAACATTGTACTTCCTTGAATATTTGATTTTATATACCTGCATTTGGAATATACCTACTTTGAAGAGACTAGCTAGTGTATTCTGCTAGCAACAGAGCTGTGTTAGGAGGGGCTTTCACTAACCCACAATGCAATTTTTTGAATTTGATTAGAAGTCACCTTTTTGAGTTGTTAACCATAACCATACCAAAAACTGATTTCCAACAGTCTTTTCAAATAATTTCATCCTATTTTAAGTCAGATATAGAGATGAGTTTGGGCACTTCTTACATTTTTGGATATTAATTAATAACTGTAATGCTGTAACTACCAAACATTGAGGAGAACAAAATACTGCAATATATACTTCTGAATAAGCATATGGAATGGATATTACCTAATGCAATTCACTTAGAAATTCTGCTGCACAGATGTGGGAGAGCTGTTTTAGTCACTTGATTTCCTTGTCCAATCATGGCCAAATGTATTGGAACATTTTCTTCCAATACCTAACCTTGTCTCTGAAAATCAGTAGTATTTTACTGTTAAAATTACAGAAATGTTGTCTGATTTAAGAATTGAATGTATGGTTTTCGTTTATAAAATAAATGAACTCATTGACAAATGTATTGTGCAGGCTCAATATTTTGAAGCACAGCCTTTCTTCAGAATTACTGCAATCAAGCGTATCGTATAGCCATAAGTGAGCTTCCTGTACGTTTATAACATCGTTTAAGTCCATTGTTCTTGCAAACTACAAACTCTCAGATTTGAAGGGTGCCTCCAAACGGCTGTTTCCAGATCTTTCTACACTCCACGTCACAAGATGGTGTGCTCAACCAAAAAGCTATATTTACAAAAGGATTTTAGCATGTTCAGGTATGTTTTGAAAATTGCAATCAGGCTTAAATATGTTTCCATTATGCAGTCTCCTACCATACAACGCTCTTTCACTGTGTTGGCGATGGAAAGTGCGAGTTAGAACTCTTGTACTATCGCTGCTATCTACCATCAAGTTTTCTTTTGTGGTCACATCCAGGGAGGTGTTATGGACCATGAACTTCTTGATTACAATATGTGTGGTGGAAACAGGAAAATCAAGGTCTCTGGAGATAGACTTCCTTAACTGTTAATTGTTCAAGCTGGGCTATAATCTTGTGTCCCCCCCAGACAATGTTCTGGTTTTCTTCTTATTATCCATGCACATTGTAGTAGACACAGTAACACAATACAGGATAATGTATAGTTCTCTCTATTTAAATTGAATTATTTTTAGACGTTTTAACTGCAACACAGCACAGGGAGATTCAGTTCTAAAGTAAAGGACAATCAAATTATTTATATTTCTAGAAGTGGCCAATACATGTATCACATGATGCATTTGTTTGGTTTTGTTCTTCTAAAAATGAAAAATATCAATACAATGGAATATGAATAATTTTTGGGAACAAATGGTACTCCTCTCCACTGTAAATAAAGTTTAATGATGCCAAATCCTTTGTCCATGACAGTCCTTGGACAGCACATATAATCCTCGAATACACACCCCCACACACATGTGCACACACAAAATCAGGGTTCTGAAAGACCGACACTCCCATCTCTTCCTGTGACTTATTTCTCTCTTTCACACACGCACACACACACACACACAGAGAGACACCTACTGTTGCAAATATTGTCTGGTATCCATTGGAAAGCATTTCATTCACTTTTATTGCTACCGTGTCTGCAGAAAACAAAGAGCTAGCCAAGGGCTAGACACTGGTTCTCCCTGGCTAAAATGGGTCCTAAAACATTTCCATATCTTTTGTGCATGTCCTTTTGTGCAACATCTTTTGTGCATGTCTTATGTTTGTATGTTTGTACACATTCTTTAGTTTTAGGCAATCATTTAATCCCTAAGGTCTTTGGAAGTACCTCAGCTACAATAACTAAATTCAAACAGGAAATGGACAGCATTTATTTGACCATTTACTTGAAAAGATACATGCAATGCGTTGAGCTTGGAGTTCGGCTCCCTGCCAAGGCATGCAACACATTGGAATATGAATGATTTACAGGCAGCAAGCAATGGAACGCAGTACTGATCCCACTGCAGTAATGAAACACAGAACCAAACCACAGAACAGAACCCAGTTGTTGGGTACTAAATAAGGCAACCGCATATCATCCGCCACCAACAGCATGAGACACACATTTCAAGATAGAACATGTGTACATGTAATGGATGTGAACTCATGCATTAGCTGATAACATTGGTTTTCCGCCTGAATGTGTGCTAAGCTAATACAAACCTCACTAATCACATTATCAATTGGCTTCATGGGTCATGACGTCAAAGCGCTATATAAGTTTAATGTATTAATATTAGTAACATTTAGTAGTATAAGTACAAAATATAAAGCAAAAGAAACATACAGAACAGAAATGCACACTAACAGAATATATACATCACAATATAATACTAGCGGCAATTGCAAAGATTGTGGAAATGTGGTAATGTACTATGAAAGAAGTATTTAAATGTTGTAAATATAAGCGTAGTTGTGCTAAGGAATGGTATTATGCTATTATGCATTGACTGTGCATAGAAGGTCATAGAAGGTCATAGAACGTCATAGAACAGACAGGGGTAGCAAACATTTTGGCTGGGCTTTTTGACATCAAAGGAGAAAACTGTGTAGGCCCTTATCATGTCTAAATACTTTAAATTTAGTTTTATATGTTAGAAAGTGAGCTGGACTGTTTAAAAAATTAATAATAGTTTTAAATACAAATGTACATACAAATTAGAACAGGTCCCTGGTAAAATAAGACTCCCCTTAATTGTTCAACATTAATTAAGATCCACTGAGTGTTTATATATGTATGCAAACTAATTTAAGAAGCAACTTATCATCCCCACTTGAGGAAATGGAAAATGTGATGTCCATGTATTGGCTTGTGACAACTTCCTTTATGACTGCTTTGTCATTGCCAGTTCATCAAGTGTTCACTTATTGTACCCCCGCTACAATAGTACACTCAACTGGAAGACAGGGCAGTTTTTTGCCTAGTGGCTAGAGTGTATCCAATCCAACAACATAAAACGATTGTTGTTGTTCCTTTCCGCAGAGCAGTAAACCTGAGTTGCCTTGGATCATGACATCTGCTAAAAAGAAACAGCGTAAAAGAATGCCCAAATGATTAGGTCGTAATTTAACTTTTATGAAATGAAGGGAATGGAAAACTGCCTTTCTGTGGACGACCTTGAAACATCATCGAGTAAAAAGACTAGGCTAGGTCGTTTTCATCTGACGGGAATCCCTTTTTTCTCTAGTGTTGTGGTCTAATGCATGGAAAACTGATACATTATGCACATGTCTTATTTAATGTTTAGTGGTGTTGTTTAGGATGAGCGGACATGAGGTTGTAATCATTCTCAGTAGTCTTAGTGTCTGAGAAATGTTAATGTGATTTGGGGGGCTTTGGGGAGAGAGGGGCCGAGGCTGTGTCAGGTTCAATAAACCAGACACTAAACAACATCAGGTCTGCTGGTTTTATTAAGGTTGGAAAAACAACTGTTCGTATACACATTTACAATTTCGGAGTCTCAGCGAAGACCGCGGCAGAAGGGAAGGTCTGTTTGTCCGGCCTGACGTATGGACATTTTTACAACGTGAAACGGTCCCCTGTATTTAAAGTGTGTTGTTCCTCCGATCTCACTGTTTCCATATTTGTTGAAAGTGTGAGAGGGGGTGGGGGGGGGTCTCAGAAAATGCATAAAGGGGGCATTGTTGCCCAAACATGATACACAGTAACAACATACAAAAAGCCTGCAATTGAAGGGTGAGCGTTGTGCAACGCTGGGGTGTTAATTCTCCCCTGGGTTTCAGCGCCAGACTGTCCTACCTCCTCAGAAGCTAAAACACGACGCTCCTTTGGAACAAAAGTCACAATGTGCTGTTCATCTGTTGGCTAACGGCTAACTATTTACCACCTGATATCAATCAGTTGGGTCTAATTTAATATGCCCACGTCCTTTAAATCAGATTCCCTCCGCTATAACAGACACGCAGTGGATTTCACCCAGGTGTCCTCCAGGTGTTTCAGTAAGAAAGCAGATTGTGTTCTAGGAGTCTTTGAGTATACCACGTCAACTGAATTAGTTTGTCCAAAAAAAAAGCCACCCCCTTAATCCCTGAGAAACAGGGACAAATATGTACAGTGAAAGACGGGGGGGGTGAAGGAATGCTGCATAGTGTTTTGTGATGTAAAGGCTCCTAGGATCACGTGTCGCCCAATAAGCGGATCTGGTGTGTGTTTGTGTGTGTGTGTGTGTGTGTAGCTCTCTGCCTGAAAGAACTCTTTGTTTCAGTCCAAGGTTTTTGGGTTCAGCTAATCAAATGGATTAGGGACAGCTTTAAAAGTTCAGGGATCTGAAATGACCATCCGCTTTCGGACTGCCGTTCTAACAAAAGCAGTCCAAAAGCTAGAGCCGTGATAGTTGGGCTAGAGAAGGGAGATTTGTCTCCTCTGACCCCCAGTCATCCAACAATTGAATCAGAATTAAGGGTCTAATGAGGCAATGGGGACTTTAGAGTGGAGCTCAGTCCACCATTGTGACCCATAGAGGCGGCTTAATCTTCTAATTGAGCTCCATGCTCGTCTTTTCTTCATAGGCCTCACATCAGCGTGGGGCGACTGGCTGCTCCAGGTCATGCCTTTGAGACTTTAATACGAGACAGATTTCATCAGTCACTCTGCCCTTTCAAGTTGCATCTGTTTGTATTGGAATGCCAAACCCAATCAGCTTGTATTTAGAACATAATAGCCTACATGGCCGGTTAAACCAAACATTTACCATGTGCTTATATTTGACTTGTCATTTCCAGTGTGAATCAGGGTACAAAATTAAATTACTTGCACAAATGTTTACACATACAATTGTGATTAAACTAGCCAGATGCCCTGCGTTGCAAGTGATATGATATCGGCCAGAGAGAGATGGGACTGATACGTTTTATTACTCGGGAGATGTAGATACGCCACATCCTACGAGCATATCATTCAGACGCAAGGCCATTTTCAGACAAAAAGGGAACAGAGTTGGCTTGGCTTTGACTGGAAGTTGGGAATATGCTATGTCCCAATCTTGGGTCCGGTCCCGTCGGTCGGGTCCCTCACCCTGAGTCACACCATCACTTTGGGCAGTGAAAAGAATGATGACTTGGATCAATTGCGTTTGGGACAGAGTTTCCTGGACTGTGGGAATGTCCTAGTGAATCAGATTTCCAATGCGTTGACTAAGAGTAGGGAGAAGGCTTTTCTCTCAGGATACAGATACTTAACCACGCAGCCGACGTTTCGGCTTGATTTCACAACTCATGCATGGTGATATAAAACAGTGACATTTTCTATTTCACATAATGTGTGTTTCTCCACATATTCCCCTCTGCGGTAGATTAGGTCCAACTGTAGGATGTGAAAGGTTATCATTTACATTTATCATTACAGTGCATTCATTCCCATGGATACATCATTTCACTGGGTCGTTTCCAGTAATTGGACAGTTATTATTTTTTCACCTCTCTCTCTACACTGCTTTTGCCATTTCTCCCTCTCTACACTTTTCTTCTCTTTTCACTCACCCTTCTTCACTCTCTCCCTCCCCCTATTTCTTTTCAACCATCTTTCTCCTTTACTCTCCCTCACTCACTTTCCATCACCACCCACCGTCCTCAAGGCGCACACACACACACACACACACACACCAAAGGTAAGTGACCAGTGGGCGAAAGCAAAAACCCAGCACAAACAGATACATCACATTCCGCTTCATCCTGTCCAATTTGTATCCACGTGAGAACTCCTGACAGGGTTTGTAAACACACAGAGTTCTCTTCCTGCCAGTTGGAAGTGGGGTTCAGCTCGTGTGACGGTGCTGGTCCACATACAGAGGCGGCCAGGCTGGGCTCTCGATGGAGTGGCGCTGTCAAGAGACCTTTCCAATGGCCCTGCTTGTTTTCTTACGGCTATGATTGTTTCTGGAGGCCACCCAGCTTCATCAGTTCCAGCCCTGGCCACTGAGTGCCTGTTAACTAGGCAGAAACAGTGAGCCAAATGTTGTCACTGACAGAGGGGATGCCATTTTTGGCTGGGGTTCAAAGGTGAACACATGGGACCTTCACACTTAGTATATTGCAACAACGATGTCCGTAACCACGCCCAGAGAAAAATATCCCAACTGAATTTGCCTTTGGCACCCCATCATGTGTGACACAGAGTGTAAATACAAGTTTAACTAGGCATGCACAAAGACACACACACCTCCTCTGCCTAATGTTTAGTGTTGTCTGGACAAAGTATGCGTTCTGGTTTCTGGAGCTCTGAATATTTAAGCATGTTATCTTTTCCCTATTATGATACCATATGTGTTTCTCTGGTCCACAGATGTGAAGATAAATATATTTTCCACAAAGCTCTGTACATCAGCGCAGAAAACGTAGCAAGATGACACGTCATCAGAAACATCCTGGACAGTCAAGTTGTCATGTTGCTTCTTCTTGTTGCTAAGCTAATCACTTCAAAATCCCTTTCAGAAAGAAATAAATGAATCACTTCAAAATCAAGTCCCATAGAAAACTCCACTGGGCTTGGTTTAGTCCTAGACCAGGCTTAAATCGGCTCTGTGATTCCAGTCCCAAATTCTTCAAAACCATATAATGTCACTATTCTAACTGGCGTATCTCAGATCACTCTAGGTTGGGTTCTTGAGCTACTGCCTGTTGACTCCCATTCACTCCTTGATGGAGTGAACCCCTTTACCCAGAATCCACCTGACAGTCCATTACAAACATACAGGTAGCAAATTGGCATTGATATAATTCCTTTGAAGTTTACTTTGTCCACAAACATATCTTCAGCTTGACTGGAATAAAAAGAAAGGAACCGCTGGCCGTAAACACTGAAAAAGTGCTTGCAAAGCCCCACGATTTTCTTCAGATTAGAACTTATTCAACGAGTTGTTAAATTTTCCCATCTAAAGGAAACATTTACATGGGGGTGAACGTAATTGGGCGAAGTAGGTTTTGGTTTTTAATGGATGAGTTCAAATTTGTCTAAGCTGTGAGTCAATCCCCTTCATCTACATTTAACAATTCATTTTAGGTATTCATTCTGGGTTGTTTAGCACAGAGGTTTGGCATTGTTTGGAAACAGGAAACAACTGAATATAACGAGTGCCTAAAACCCAAAGACACCGTATTGGAACTGTGCATGAGCTGACTGCTTCTTATTTCTACACACAGTATTACGAAATAGAAATGCTATTAGAAAAACAATAAATTTCCATATCCCTGTCAATGGAGTCTCACTATATGCCTTATTCTACTTACCTCATTCTAGAGCAGGGGTGGGCAAATATTTTGGCTCGGGGGCCACATCAGGATTTTGAAATGAAATGGAAGGCCGCGTTTTTGTAATTTGTTAATCATAATTGATTTGGAGGCCAGAAAAGGGCAAAAGTTAAAACATACATTACATATGTACAGTAGATCCCATATAAGGTGTAAATAGTTAAAAGTCTGACTCAGATGTATAAGAATGGGCTGGTGAGTTGGTTTTTTAATTCCCCCAAAAATAATTTTATTACATTCCGTGGGCCGGATGGGACAGCCTCACGGGCCGCATTTGGCCCTCGGGCCGTAGTTTGCCCACCCCTGTTCTAGAGGGTGAGGAGGAGAGCTGAGGGCGGACAGCTCAGTGGAGTGGGAGAGATGTTCGAGGGGAGGAAGTAGTGGCAGGGAGTGGGTGGAGTCTGGGGTCCCGTAGTTGGGGAATTGTGTCCCACCGCCTGGACTTGGTTGTGTATAGAGACGCTCACACTGACGTCTTCCAGCCTGGGACTCTCCCACTGGGGTTGGATGATGGCCCATGTACACAGGTATGCAGTTGGCAGAGCGGGACCTTGCAACAATCACTCGCACGCATCCTTACACGTATACACAAACAAACATACACATCCAAACAGTAGCGCGCATATATCAGCATGCACACACACACACACACACAGGCTGTCATGCACATGGTTGTGTATTTTTTTTAACTACTGGAGGCGCCATATGTAATTGAAGTCATTTGTTGAAGCGGTCAGCACTAATGACGCTAGTGCCCAAACAGTTAGCATCCAAAGTATTAAAAAAATTACCCCCTCTTACTCCATTCAGTTAGCCAATATATCTCCCCTGTGATTTCCCCATACCTCGAATACAAACGGTTTCTTTTTACATCAACTTGCCATGCATTCTGTTTTCCTCAGATTGTTCTCTCCATATGCCTCTTTCCATTTCCCCTGTAAACCCGTTTTACACATTGTAGTTCTTTCCCTTTACCTCCCTGCCTGTCACTTAACCATCACGGTGGTCATATCCCACACATCCCACACATCCCTGAGTTACTTTCAAACCATCTTGGTAACCCCACTGTGACTGTCAATATCTCATATCGGTCATATTTTATTCCTGGTTTCCCATTCTCTCCGACCCTCTTTGTGGCGGTTGGCATTTTTCTACCTCTCTCCAGAGATGTATCACTGTCGAAGCTATGACTAGACTTAAGCTTTGAATCTTGACCAGGGTTAAAAAAATAATTCACGAAAACAAACTAAATCCAAACTTGAACTTTTAAAGTATATGTAGGCATTGTTTGCAAAAACAGTTCCAGATGAGTGTATAAGTCTCTCAGGCAGAGGAATGATTATTTCTCAGAACTTTGATGGTCTAAATTTCTTTCCAAACAGGAAGATTGATAGGAAATTTCCATGTCCACATTAAAGAGTGCTGCTAGGAAAGTGACACAGTAATGCCAACTCTGCTTGCCAATCAGTTCAGTCACTATATTGTGACTATATTTTTCCGAAGGCTCATTTCACAGTGGGGTGACCAATAAAACGGCCAGTGTCCACTATGTATTTTAAAAAACTATATACAAGTTAAAACATCACTTATTTCATTCACTTGCAAATTCAATTGATGTTTTCCATTTGAGCGTGTTTGCAGCAAGCGCAAAGGCTTTTACACTGGCCCCCCTGAGAATTGAACCCACAACCCTACCGTAGATAGTGCTTCGCATTAACAACTAAGCTAAGCATGGGTTGGGAACCTTTGGATAGACACTGACGCCATTGATGAGTCAAGAGAATACCACTGTGACATCGATGTCTAGATTCCGTAAGAGTGACCTTAGCTTATGAGGACAAACTAGCCACCAACAACCCCTGTCTCTGCTCTCTTAGCTTACTTCTACAGTGTACATACATCGACCAACTAAGCTGTTGACCTGCCCATTCTCAGGCCTTGGCATGCTGTGGATCCACATTGGGCACATGCGAAGTGACCTTGGGACAAGTTTCATTTAAGATAGGGCCTCTTGTGTGTAGACTAGCCGGCTCCTGCCTTTGTTGGGCCCTGCTTTAGAGAGAAGGTTTCAGATTTAGAGTTCATACGCTAATAGTAAACATTGCCGGAATACCAAAACCAACAAAAGCCTTGGCACTCCACTGTCCCTGTAATGAGCCCTGTCTTTCTCTCTGCCAACTATTCCCCTCTTGTCTGTCACTTGTCCCCTCTGTCCTCCTCCTTTCTTCTCTATTTCTCTCACTCTGTCCGACAACACGTTTCTGGGAAGCTCTTCTGCGTTTTGTGTTCTGATGGAACGTCGGAGTCAAGGGCCAAGGCTAGCAGCTAGCCAGAGTTCATCTGACGCTGCCCGGTTTATGTGTCCATTCGTGATAATTTGGCACAGGACATTTATTCTTGTGCTATACATGAACTGGTAATACCATCTTAATATTTTATTGTGTGCCCTGGGGACTATTGGCCTGTGAACATTTGCCTTACAACTTTTTGTTTCTCCCTGCCCTCTCCGGACAAGCGTCTCGAACACACACACGCTCCCCCTGGATGAATTAAGACAGTCGGCTTCCATTCGTGTGTCCAGCAACAACAGCTACTATTGTGGTCAGCCATCTGCTCTGCTTTCTAAACTCAGCGAACAGAACCGCCAATTAAAATCACAAACATTATTTCTCTACCCAGACAAACCATATCACTTTGGCTTCTAAAGCCATGGTTTCCTTATGATGTACTTAGTAAAACATAGCCAAAGTTCTCAAGTTCCAACCGTTAGTGATCAGTATTATAATCCTCTGAAATGGCTATGTAGTCACTGCAGACAATTTTTTTGTTCCAGTTTCCGTGCTGCATCACGTCCAAGGGTGTTGGAGCGTTGGTAAACAGCACTTACATTTTAAATTAACAGCCTTGTTTGTACTTTCATTTAGAAGGTAAATTTTTTTATAGCTTAACTACAACAGGAACTTCAACAGAACCTTTAGTCTCAGTTAAAGAACTCTCAGTGATCAGTAAAAAAGGCTAAGCCGCAAGCAAAAGGGTCACTACTGCAATGCAAGGTTCACTTGTAGTCACATAGTTTTCCGCTTCCAGTCCATTTGTCTTGTCAGCAGGAGCATTGCTAAGACAAGACAAATGCACCTAAGTTGCCTCAAAGTCCAATATCAATTCACTGAAAATCCAAATCTAAAACTACATTGTAACAATTACAAATGTATTTGCTATAGCAGCAAGTTACAAAAACAGAAAATTTGCCACCTAGGTAGCAACCAACACTTTTAAGGGTTAAAACATCACCCAGCACAACCAGAAGATGTCTGGTTACCCCTCTCTGGATCCTCTCTAGGTTTCTTCCTAATATCCGGCCCACATAGGGTTGCATGCTCAATGGGGTTTTAGGTTGGGTGTTTTGTAAAAGTGACAACTGCTGATGTAAAAAGGGCTTTATAAATACATTCGATTGATTGATGTTTACTGGTGTTGAAAGCCAATATGTAAATTCCTGAAGAGCTAGCCCGTTCTGTCACTGTGGACCTCCAGGTTTCCTTAGGAGCCTCTTTCATTATTTGTTCTTCAACTCCCAGTCCAGCAGTTACCCACCCCTCTGACTAACACGGTTTACACTAATGAGGGGGGAAATTTATGAAAGAAACACTTTAAGTAGTGTTATGGTACTGTCTCAAGAATCATGGCTTCCCCATTGTCCCAACCACACAGCACATTAATTTTATGTAGTCAAATATTGCAACGGTCCAGTACTCTAATAAAAGTAAATATTTAAAGATATTATGATACAAAATGATTGCAACAAATCCACTTACCAACTACTTCAGTATTGAAATACAAATCTGATACTGGTTTCAATAACAGATGTAATGTATATAGTAAATTAATTTTTCATAGAGCTTAGCTGAAACATGGGGTTGAAGCCGGAAACGTAGTGACATGGCTAAAGAAAGGGATTTCACGATTGAGACTGAAATGTGTATAGTTAACAGTGTCTCATAGTCAGGGTGGGTAACTGCACTGGGAGCCCTTCTGGAGGAACCCAATTGAGAGACAGAACTAGGGAGTGAGTTGAGCCCAATCGTACAGAGAGGGGTTAAGACAAATGTAATGGTGACGATATGCAGAGGCGAATAGGGTGAGTTAAGACTTTGGCAGAGATCGATTAGGGAGAAAGTGTTTAAAGTTAAATTTTGAGGTTCTTCATACATCTGTTAATGGTTTTGCAGATGGGTGTAAGGGCGTGTGTGAGTGTATGTGTGTGTGTGTCGTTATAACAAAAGGAGCAGTGTTGTATCAATCTTATTGGTATACATTCTGTTTTATAGCTTTTTTATATGCTGAAGTCAATCCCACTCGAATGTACTGGAGGAACACCAGAAGACCTATAGCCATCAATAGCCAACCCATCATTCAATGGTACAGTGTACATACTTATCATAACTTAACAAACATTTTTAAACATAAACATGATTAACAGTTTTCCACTTCACCTCAGTCCATCTAAACGGAGCTCAGGCCCAGAGAAGGCGCCAGTGTTTCAGCGATACATCATTCTTGAGTTGCGCGCACAGTCTCTCGCAGAGTGGTGAACCGCTCCCATCCTCACTTCTGACAGACCCATCCTCTCTGGAAGGATCTTTTAATACCCAATTATGTTGCTGACCTGTTGCCAATTGACCTAATTCGTTTTTGCTTGCTTGGGCAAGCTGCACTACTATTATCTCACATATACAGTGGGGAGAACAAGGTTTTCCTACTTACAAAGCATTGTAGAGGTCTGCAATTTTTATCATAGGTACACTTCAACTGCGAGCGACGGAATCTATAACAAAAATCCAGAAAATCACATTGTATGTAATTCATTTGCATTTTATTGCATGACATAAGTATTTGATACATCAGAAGAGCAGAACTTAATATTTGGTACAGAAACCTTTGTTTGCAATTACAGAGACCATACGTTTCCTGTAGTTCTTGACCAGGTTTGCACACATTGCAGCAGGGATTTTGGCCCACTCCTCCATACAGACCTTCTCCAGATCCTTCAGGTTTCGCTGGGCAATACGGACTTTCAGCTCCTTCCAAAGATTTTCTATTGGGTTCAGGTCTGGAGACGGGCTAGGCCACTCCAGGACCTTGAGATTCTTCTTACGGAGCCACTCCTTAGTTGCCCTGGCTGTGTGTTTCGGGTCGTTGTCATGCTGGAAGACCCAGCCATGACCCATCTTCAATGCTCTTGCTGAGGGAAGGAGGTTGTTGGCCAAGATCTTGCGATACATGGCCCCATCCATCCTCCCCTCAATGCGATGCAGTCGTCCTGTCACCTTTGCAGAAAAGCATCTCCAAAGAGTGATGTTTCCACCTCCATGCTTCACGGTTGGGATGGTGTTCTGTGGGTTGTACTCATCCTTCTTCTTCCTCCAAACACGGCGAGTGAAGTTTAGACCAAAAAGCTCTATTTTTGTCTCATCAGACCACATGATTCCTCCTCTGGATCATCCAGATGGTCATTGGCAAACTTCAGACGGGCCTGGACATGCGCTGGCTTGAGCAGGGGGACCTTGCGTGCGCAGCAGGATTTTAATCCATGACGGCGTAGTGTGTTACTAATGGTTTTCTTTGAGACTGTGGTCCCAGCTCTCTTCAGGTCATTGACCAGGTCCTGCCGTGTAGTTCTGGGCTGATCCCTCACCTTCCTCATGATCATTGATGCCCCACGAGGTGAGATGCACGGAGCCCCAGACCGAGGGTGATTGACCTTCATCTTGAACTTCTTCCATTTTCTAATAATTGCGCCAACAGTTGTTGCCTTCTCACCAAGCTGCTTGCCTATTGTCCTGTAGCCCATCCCAGCCTTGTGCAGGTCTAGAATTTTATCACTGATGTCCTTACACAGCTCTCTGGTCTTGGCCATTGTGGAGAGGTTGGAGTCTGTTTGATTGTGTGGACAGGTGTCTTTTCTACAGGTAACAAGTTCAAACAGGTGCAGTTAATCCAGGTAATGAGTGGAGAACAGGAGGGCTTCTTAAAGACAGGTCTGTGAGAGCCAAACTTTTTACTGGTTGGTAGGTGATCAAATACTAATGTCATGCAATAAAATGCAAATGAATTACTTAAAAATCATACAATGTGATTTTCTGGATTTTTGTTTTAGATTCCGTCTCTTACAGTTGAAGTGTACCTATGATAAAAATTACTGACCTCTATATGCTTTGTATTAAATACTTGTTCTCCTCACTGTATATACAGTATCTCACAAAAGTGAGTACACCCCTCACATTGGCAAGAAGATTGGCAAGGCCCTGAAACTGAGCTGCAGCACGGTGGCCAAGACCATACAATGGTTTAACAGGACAGGGTCCACTCAGAACGGGCCTCGCCATGGTCAACCAAAGATGTTGAGTGCACATGCTCAGCGTCATATCCAGAGGTTGGCTTTGGGAAACAGACGTATGAGTGCTGCCAGCATTGCTGCAGAGGTTGAAGGGGTGGGGGGTCACCCTGTCAGTGCTCAGACCGTACGCCGCACACTGCATCAAATCTGTCTGCATGGCTGTTGTCCCAGAAGGAAGCCTCTGCTCAAGATGATGCACAAGAAAGCTGCAGACAGTTAGCTAAAGACAAGCAAACTAAGGACTTGGATTACTGGAACCATGTCCTGTGGTCTGATGAGATCAAGATAAACTTTCTTGGTTCAGATGGTGTCAAGCGTGTGTGGCGGCAACCAGTTGAGGAGTACAAAGACATGTGTGTCTTGCCTACAGTCAAGCATGGTGTTGGGAGTGTCATGGTCTGGGGCTGCATGAGTGCTGCCGGCACTGGGGAGCTACAGTTCATTGAGGGAACCATGAATGCCAACATGTAGGGATCAAGCAGAGCATGATCCCCTCCCTTCTGAGAGTGGTCCGCCGGGCAGTATTCCAACATGATAATGACCCCAAACACACCTCCAAGAAGACCACTGCCTTGCTAAAGAAGCTGAGGGTAAGCATGTCTCCAGACCTAAACTCTATTGAGCATCTGTGGGGCAGCCTCAAACAGAAGGTGGAGGAGCGCAAAGTCACTAACATCCACCAGCTCCATGATGTCATCACGGAGGAGTGGAAGAGGACTCCAGTGGCAACCTGTGAAGCTCTGGTGAACTCCATGCCCAAGAGGGTTCAGGCAGTGTTGGAAAATAATGGTGGCCACAGAAGAAATGTAAACTTCAAGCCCAATTCTGACATTTTCACTCAGGGGTGTACTCACTTTTGTTGGCAGCGGTGTAGACATTAATGGCTGTGTGTTGATTAATTGTGAGGGGACAGCAAACTACTTTACATTGTAGCAAAGTGTCATGTCTTCTGTGTTGTCACATGAAAAGATATAATCAAAAATTTACAAAAATGTAAGGGGTGTACTCACTTTTGTGAGATACTGTATATATATATTTATGTATTGTCATAGCCACCGTAACTCCTCCTACAGTTCTAGCACTATGAAGGCATGACAGGTATGAAAATGTGTGTCCTGTTTCCCATTGCGTTGCTATTGGTGTGTGGAAAGTTTTTGTTGCAAGGTTAAGGAAATATTAAAAAAAAATTGACAAAAACATTGCCACACTGAACACTGGTTACATAGCAACAACATCTAGCACCTCACACCTCACCGTGACATTGGCTCCCTGTTTGGCAGGCAAACCACCTGTGAGACCGCTCTCTCAAACTCCTTAGACGAGGTGTGTTGGGGCAGGGAAACAACTTGCTGTTTTTAACCTGCCATTAGGAGTTTTGATGCTTTATCTGTGTTAACTTACTGCCAGTTCTTACTTACTGCATGTACATGTTTAAAAGTTCCTTGGAATTGTACCTTTTCTAGTTAGCCAGGTTTTGTTTTTTTGTATTACACAACATTTATAGTCTTTTGTTTCCTATGTACCATATCTTTTAAAGTATGTTGCTGGCATCAAATTAATGTATTGGACATGTATGTTTCAAGAAACAAATACCTTTAATTTCAACATTTGATATGTTGTCTTAGTACTATTTTCTTTTGCATATGGTTTTACGTGTTTTCTGACACTTCTTCCTGTCAGTGGACCTGAAGAGGGAAAGGGATGACATAAGTGCTTCCAGGTGGGAGGGGATTGGGAGAGGAAGAAAAGACTGGCTACCAGGGATCAAGGGAGTAATTGGTTGGTTGATCCAGTGATCCTATCTCCGAGCCTGGTACCCAGTCCACTTGGGTCTCATTCCAACCCAGTCTGATCAATGGTTAATAAAATGCTTGTGTGTGTTTGGCTTTACTGTTTAATTCGGTCTAGTCCTTTTTTTATTGGTAGGCAGGTTCAGGGTTTCACATTTGAACCAGGTCTGCCAAAATGTTCACAATAAATAATTCATGAGTCTCCTATTGGTGGTTGGTATTTAAAGAGGAAATTGGTGCCGGGCCAATTCTAACAACCAGATTTCTGAAAATGCATGAACAAATATTAAAATATACATCACCCGCTTCAGTCACACAATGTAGAGAATGTTATTGTATGTGAATTAAATGGTTCTCAATTTTCTTCTGTACATCTAAAATTATAGTTTTTGAAATTGCTTATGCAAAATATTACACATGCGTCATATTACCATGCAGTCTCTAAGTATTTGGAATTTTTTTGTTTTGTTGTTTTGTCTCTGTACTTGTATTTACACATAAACTGTAAACCAGGAATGAATGGAAGGCCATTTTATGTATAGTCCTCTCCCATTTTAAGGATTGAAGTAATTCACTAAGTAAATATATATGTCATATTTAGTACTTGTTATAAAATCCCGGTGATGCTCTGCAGGGCCAGCCGCCATCTTCAGCTCCTGATTGTTTCAGGGCATTTTATCCTTTTATCCGTCTTGCAATGGTCCTGCTGCAAGATGAAGAGCCTTAAAATGAGTTTTGAGGCATTTAGTTTAATTTGAGGAGCAATCAGTATTTAAATCAATGAAGACAATTGAGCCAGTTCCGTTTGTATGCCAGTTCCATTCTTTCTCTACACACTTTACTCTTGCTATCATTTTATTTTACTTTTTCCAGATCCATGCAGGCTAATTTGTAAGGCTTTTTTTTAGGCTTACTTGTGTTTTTGCACTTTGCAATCCAGCTTGTACCGTTTGGCTGATTTCTTTTGTAAATGCTGCCTCCTCGAGAATGTAACTGATCAGTTGAACAGTTTTTAGTTGTTTTTTTTATTATGGTAATTTGTCATTGCTGAGCCAACACATTTTTTGTCTTCTACTTAATGTACCAAACAGCCTAATATATAATATATCTGCATCACGTTGGCCAGCTCGGCTTGACTTTCTTACAATTCTTTTCTCCACGCATTTTCCGACACCAGCAATCAACTCCAAATGCAAAACCTAATATCAAAACCAATCAAACCCTAGAGACAGCTGTGAAACCGATTCTCAAAGCACTTTTTGAACCAAACGTGCTGTTATTTTTAAACTGTTCTCCTGACATGGACAAAAGTACACCATGGAAGCCAACAATCTGTACTTGAACACCATCAGGCATGTATAATTTCAGATCCAAAGTGCTAAACACACCACTCGTGTCTCTGGTCCAGCACCTATGTTGCAGGTGCACGTCCCAGGCTCCCAGCAACACACTTTGAAGACTTAACACATAGTGAACATGCTGGATAAAAGGAGATTCCTTCTAGTTGTTTCCGTGCTATAAAGGTGTGTGGCCGTGCATTTGAAATGAGCCAGGTGGCATTACAAAGGGCCCCTGTTTATGTCCTGTTCTTCGGGGAGTACATGGCACGAACCTGGAAAGCTGTCCACCAAAGTGAAGGCGGCGATACGCAGTCTGTTCTTTTTTCGTTAGCTACTGTACCAGAGTTTCTGACCCCCACGCTGTGAAGTCTCCTAATTGCAGTTTAAGAATGAAGCAAAACAGATGCAGCGATTAAACTCTCCACTGGGTCGAGAGCGTTGTAGACAGATGGGATACAAACACAGACGTC
This sequence comes from Novumbra hubbsi, assembly GCA_016801125.1. Classification (NCBI taxonomy): domain Eukaryota; kingdom Metazoa; phylum Chordata; class Actinopteri; order Esociformes; family Umbridae; genus Novumbra; species Novumbra hubbsi. Next base: position 10,448 of record JACXGK010002101.1, on the reverse strand, counting down.
GCTCTTTGACAGCTGCTCAAGCCATTACTATGATCAAGACTCCCATGGCAAAATGCGATGGGTTTTACCAAAATAGCTAAATACATATTTTCACAGGCTTTCATTTTACCTCGGCTCGACTGGATACGTTTAAGACGTCCCCACCCATATATTCAATCTAAACTTACATTTTGGAAAACATTTGAGAGGTAGTAGACTTTATGGGATTCTTTAGCCCAATAGCTGGCACAGTGGGAAGTAAACGGGTGTGACACACGAAATGGCTGTTTTAGTGTCGAACAGTTCACTTTAAGTAAGGGGACAGAAATAAGAGGACAGAAATAGGAGGAAATAAATACCGGTTAGAGTTCTGAGGCCCAGAGTCAAGAATGCCCATTTGTTCTATGCAATGCACAGGTCATACATAACCACAACATACGTTGCACAATTGTAACTTCACTACATATTTATTCCATCCATATTTGTCAGCTCTAAAATAGTAAAAGCTGTCAGCGTGTGTGTGTGGATTACCAAAAGTTTGTTTCACTCACTTCTCCTGACTCGAAGAGCCAACTGGCATGAACGCTGCAAGGCTCTGGGCCTCAGGTTGGCACAAACAGCCATGGCAAGACACAAACTGGATGGCTCTGTAAGAAAAAAATAAATGATGTCATGTAACCAACGAAAATGGCTGTTTCTATTAGACTTTACGTGAGCCTCCCAGTTGCTGTCTGGTTGCGGTGAGGTTTAGCATAGCATTGGCTACTGGCACCAACCAGCGCGGTTTCTCCTTGTTTTCCTGTGGTCTAATTGCATGCCGCAGATGTGACAAATTATGCCAGATACCACAGAAGAATATAAGTTCATATACAGCAGACCCACTCACACTCTTGGCATTTAAGATTTATGGGTTTGAGGCAATAGCAAGCCCTATTTATACAAGGCTCATTACTAGTTGTGGCCTCAGGGAATAGTGAGGGACCAGAGCCTGTGCCATGTGGGAACTATTAACTTCTCTGGTCTCATCAACTCAGGTGTACAGGTGGTGTGTGTGTGTTTGTGTGTGTGTGACAACTGTGACATGTGTGAGTCATTACTCACTCTGAATCTACTGACTCATTTTAATTCTGCTCATTGAAGCTGTACAGGTTGCCACCTGTGACATTGTATACGTGTTTGTGTGTTCGTGTGTGTTTATTTGTGGACAGAAATTAACTGTTATAAGCATCCATACTTGATTACCCTAATTACTAGGGCAAAGTGGCCTCAGAATGAATAAATGCGTTTTCTTGCCATGTGGGTAGCTTTGGACACATCAGACTGTACCACTGGATGACGCATTTATATTAGATTGTGTAGGTATTTCTATCTGCTGGTCACTCTGCCGGTCACTCTGCTGGTCACTCTGTCGGTCACTCTCTGTGTCACTCTGCTGGTCACTCTTTGTGTCACTCTGCCGGTCACTCTCTGTTTCACTCTGCTGGTCACTCTCTGTGTCACTCTGTCGGTCACTCTCTGTTTCACTCTGCTGGTCCCTCTCTGTGTCACTCTGCTGGTCACTCTCGGTTTCACTCTGCCGATCACTCTCTGTGTCACTCTGCCGGTCACTCTCTGTGTCACTCTGCCAGTCACTCTCTGTTTCACTCTGCTGGTCCCTCTCTGTGTACCTCTGCCGGTCTCTGTGTCACACAATGATGTCAAGGATAATCAGTAAGTGATGCATAGTCTAATTAGATTATTGTTTTCTTTTATATTCTGTTTGTTTTTTGTTATTATTAATGTTTTTGTGAAGTCTTGTTAGATTGAACATCTTTGAACAGGTTGCCATTGAAAATGCAGTTGATTCTCAATTTATTATACCTCAACAATAGTTTAGTGTAGCTGAGGCATTAACTCTGAGGTCCACTCCAAAAGGAAAAACATTCTGAGGTCCGCAACAAATGCTTAGCGAGAGACTGCTACACAGTACTATCTCTTCATGAAGCCTCTTAATAGAGGGTTCAGAGAAGCCATCACCAAGCTACCGCATAACATTTCTCTCCAAATATCTGTCATCAATGGATGGTGTTGATTACAGAAAGCAGAGACACATTTTTGTTAAATTCAAACGTACATTAATCTAATGTAAAGCTTGTTGGTATTTATTTTGGGTGTGTGCTCTTTTAATACTTTTCAGACCAGCATCTGGTATAACTGGGACTATCTAGAAAAATGTTTCCCAACCCTTGCCGACCATCAGGTTTTGGTGGCTGTTCCACCTTTTTATATTTGTTAGGGATTTGTTTTATTTCATTTCGTCCACCATCCATGTCTATGTCAGATGACGGCTATTTTACTGTAACATGGATGGTTTGGGGGAAGGCTCTACCTCTTGGATCAACAAACACGTCTCCAACAAACCAAAAGAAAAGAGCAATGAAAAGGTAAAAAGAGGATCGGCCTCAGACCACAGGGTGCTGAAGGATCCTCAGATGGTCGCCGAATCCTCTCCATCTGTACTCCCGTTTCTCTCGAAGTGGTTCGGATGCATTAAGAGGTAAGAACTTGTCACAGAAACCAGGCCGTGAGCCAGTCTACGTCAGTGTGTTTCTACAGACCACCAGTGGGCGGTTAGGAAGTCTCTGATCCTCACTTTCTGCAGCAGGAGTTTGTCCGTCTTAAATCACAGAGCTCTGGAGCGCACCGCAACTGTCCAAACACTATTGGTTCTGGTCACTTGACACACGGTGAAAAGTCGTGTCCTTCGTAAGTTCATTTAGATCTGCAGTCTGAAAGAAGATCACAGTTTGACCAGCTATTGTACCACTCAAAACTGGGGGGTAAATGTTTCCTTGGTTCTATTCAAAGAGGGGAAACAATCAGAGAAACTCCCAGTTTTGTGGACAGCTGAGCCATTCACTTCCCTGACGGCTGTCAGTGAGAGGCCTGAGTCTTGGGGAATGCTTTATTGAAGGGGCGTTCGTGGAGAGCGGTGGGAGTGATGGAACTCAATTTTCCCATTGGATTTAGGATGGTTTAGTATGCAGGAGAGTGAGTTGTCCAGCCTCCCCTTCAGTTTACCATCAAAACAGTGAACAAAGAACAATGCTTTGGCTGCTGAAGGGTTGTTGTTGGATCAATGCTTGAGGAGACCATTCAGTGGAAGTCTCTCTAAACAGCCCGTACTGCTTCCATCTTCAAACAATAAGAGAAAAGCAATGCTGTAGTGGTTCATGGGTCAGAGTTCATTGTGACACTAATCGCATAGTTCCATTATGGAATGAAAGATTTCGGGGGGTGGGGGGGTTTCCTTGTCACTTGGCGGTTCTGGTTCTATGGTTTTCACCTCAAAACGTCACCTTGGCTCTGTGCCTCAGTGTTTCTAGAAAGCGGTGACATGGGTAATGCGCCCCACAAAACCGGATTATATTAAAACCCAAGCCAAGTCAGAAACTTGGTAACCTCCACACACACACAAACCCGCTTCGTCTGGCCTTTGCCAAATTGAATGAAGGATTTTAGAAGGAGGGTATTGGAAGGAGAGTATTGGAAGGAGGGCATTGGAAAGAGGGTTTAGGGGGGAGGGGTTTGGAAGGAGGGTATTGGAAGGAGAGCATTGGAAAGAGGGTTTAGAGAGGAGGGATTTGGAAGGAGGGCATTGGAAAGAGGGTATTGGAAAGAGGGTATTGGAAGGAGGGTATTGGAAAGAGGGTATTGGAACGAGGGTTTTTGAAGGAGGGTATTGGAAGGAGGGTATTGGAAAGAGAGTATTGGAAGGAGGGTTTTGGAAGGAGGGTATTGGAAGGAAGGTATTGGAAGGAGGGTTTTGGAAGGAGGGTATTGGAAAGAGAGTATTGGAAGGAGGGTTTTGGAAGGAGGGTATTGGAAGGAAGGTATTGGAAGGAGGGTATTGGAAGGAGGGTATTGGAAGGAGGGTATTGGAAGGAGGGTATTGGAAGGAAGGTATTGGAAGGAGGGTAGGTAGGCGGTGGGCAAGGGAGGTGATTTTGGTAGAACCAAATCAAAAGGAAGCGGTCAGGTCATGTAGTCAGGAAGAACTTATGTTTTAGATAAGACCAACTGGCTTTGTTTTTCGTTTATATAAGGTATTTTCCCTTTACGCAAACATCCATGTCTGGGTATAGGCTTTCACACACACACACACACACACGAAAGGAGTAAACACGTTGGCATCTCTGCCATTGTGTATTTCTTGCCCCATCACCAATAAGACCAAAATAACCCCCCCCCTATCAGGAATAAGGAGAACTCTGCTTGATTTCATTTCCTTAAGTGCCTGATAACATAATCCTGGATGATTTATGTAACTCAAACCCCAGCTTTGTTGTTGTTAGGGTTCTCCTTGTGGATAAAAGGACAAGGGAGAGAGGGTAGGCGTGTGAGTGTGCCCACCCAACACCGGGCTGACTTGTTAAACCCACTGAACTCCACCGGCTCGGTTCTTTCCCAACATGTCTTCCAGGCCCTCCATATGACACTGGGTTTTTCTCTTTCATCTATATCTCTGTACTCGTCTTGGAGAGGATTCAGAGGGATTGGGTAAAGTACGGCCGAAATTCCTCAAACATGGACACAATTATGCCACTTGACAATGTGGAGTTTGACGTTATAAGATGGATCTATCCGCCTAACCAGGCATTCCAAGTCACACATGCCAAGACTGGTCTCTGGTTATTGTTAATAGGATATTTAGACCTGGAATATGAATTACCCAGGCCGTTTGTTTGTAGTATTACAGGGAATGGCATTGCTGGCGTTGTGTCATTTCAGCCCAACGTAGGTTTCGAAATAGCTCTAGTGGGTTGAATTATTAATATGTAATTGCTTTCATCTCAGACTGTATGCCCTAAACAGAAGGGGTTCCTCAATGATCTTTCAGGTGTTTAAATAGATTTTTTGGGTTTGAATCATTTTTAATTAAACTCTGTGGGAACCCGAAAGACGGATGGAGTCAATTTTTTAGGTGTTAGGTTCTTAAAATTGGTATTTAAGGAACCATTAGAACAATACTTTGCAAAGTTTTTTTTTTACAGTAAATAGTAAAAAACAATCATGTAAATGTAGGAGACAGATTAATTGGGGAGGTGTTGGAACTTCTATTATTGCTCTGGAAAGAGCAGTGGGGTTTTTAGGGGGGCAGAGGGATTTTTTTGGGGGGGGGGATTACAACCATTTTGCCAGGTTTTCCTGATTATCATTCCATCCCTTGTTTATTGTACTTCCCTATGTTGTAGTGCATCGTTTTGATAACTCACATGGTGAGGAACATTGAACATCAGGTTATGGAACATTGAATGTTGTGAACTGGTGAGCCCCAACTGTCATTCTCTCATCAAGACTTGTATAGTATCACTGGCAAAGCCAAAAACGAACTATGAATTAATCAAGATTTAGGTAATCTCCTTAATTCCATAATTCATTGACGCTTGTTAGCCACTTCTGATTTGGGTTCCAGATGCTCGTCTGCTCCTTAATGATGCAAATGCAACCATAACTTTTCCTAACTACACAGGTTGAACAGGCAAAGCAGATTTGAATGCCTTTTGAATTTCAGGCTTACAGACAAGTAGGCTTACAGACGCCCTGGCATCCTCATCAGTGCTCTACCCCACCGAGCTGAACGAAGGTTCACGTGGGCCGGACACACTGGACGCCTTGTGCCCTGTGATCGCGTTGTGTTTCCTCTGCAGCAGCAGACCTGGAAGGTGTGTGAACGTACCCATCAGTCACAGCTCTGGGCCGTGTGCAGTAGGATTGCGTCAGACGAGGAGGTAGAAACAGGACCGGTCCTGGCCAGTAAACTGCTCTTTAATTGCTGTGCAACTGAGAACACATTTGGTCTGGAAAACAAGGGGCCCATTGTAAGAGCGTGTTCATCTCAACACACCTCATATTTTCTGCACAACACTTCACCCTGGCCCCACACTTTCGCTCAGCTCGGCTTGGGGATGGATCTGGGTATGGTTCTAGGTAATGGTTAGCTTTGCTCTGTCTTTAAATTAGAAGAGACGTTGTGATTGGATATTTCAGTGTGCATGTGTGCTAGATGTGGGTTGTGGTCTAGGGCAATCAAAGCCAGATGCTGAGTTCGACCATTGTACTCACCGGAGAGAGAAGGGTTCTGCGTGTGTGTGTGTGTGGGTGGGTGTGTGTGTCTATAACGTAACAGCGACAGCATTGATTAAGATACAAATCCAATGTCATTTCATATTGCCCAAACCACACTGGCAGACCTCTGATGTCGGGAAGCTGGAATGACTCTCTTTTGGTTTGAGAATGGAAAACATAGTTGGAATGTAACTAAAGTCCATTTTATTATTTAGACCTATTTCAGATGCTTCCAAGACTTATTTAAAAATGTTATCTCAGGAAGGGCCCTGGATCCATTTCATTTATTGGCTCATGTAGACGTCATCGAATTTAGAACTATTTAAATTCAATTTAGAACTATTTCTAAAGTATTCCTATTTTCGGGCGTGTTCTTTTTCAAGAATAGACTTGTACAGTACTGTAAAATAAACGTTACAAGACATAATCAATGAAAAGATTTTGAAGTTGATTTGTAGTGATTCCTCTGGACAGAGAGGAAGGCAAGGATCGTTAGACCTGTGAAGTTGAAAGAGCGGAGTTCACATTAGAATTCCTTTTTGTTTGAGCCTGAACGTTTTCAATCACTAAGATGGAACAACTGGGTGACCTGCTCTCTCGCCTCTCTGTAACAATGACCGTCTCCAGTGCCCCTTGACCACGTTTCTCTCAATACCACCTCCCCTAGATCCAACAGGTACAGTGATCATGTGTATGCAGGAGAGGAACCGCGAACCCTCCGCAGTTTTACATTTGTTAGACCATGGAGACGTTTTAGGAAAGCTGTCATTCTGTGGTGAATTGGTGTAAATTGAATTGTGTAAGGCAATGTCTGGAGTTGATTGAAGAGATTGGAAGAGCCCAACATAGACATGTTGGTGCTTATTGGCAAGCTGACCATCATGACACATAGTCTAACCATTACAGGTTATCACATGAATAGGACTCCACTGATCTTGTGAGTCTCGCAGGAATCTGAAAGGAATGGGAGTGAATTTAGGGTCAAGTGGCTGGACAGGACAGGACAGGATTAACATTCCACAGGAATCGGAAGTACAGTAATCATGACACTTTTACATACAGATATCATTTGTATGTATAGATTAAATATATGTTTATATGTAATTAGCTAATAATCTGAGTAGAGGGTTGAAGGAGCAGTTATATATTCTTATTCTCAATTGGCTTTAGCATTAGCGTGTTAGCTTTTCATCTCTCTGTTTGATGCAATTCTGACAGCTACGGTATCATCTGAAGAGATGATATAAAACAAGCAATACATTAGTTTACCAGGCCAGGACGAGCCACTGTCTCTCTCTTTTTCCTCTGATCATTTAGTTTGTGTTCGCACCCATCTTTCACAGTCGGGTGTGTGTTACTTTTCATGATTGTAGTCTTATCGAATTCTTTGCTAGATCGAGATAGTATGTCAAAAATATTTACAGGACAAGACAGGACGGGAATAACAATGTACTTGACCTCTAGCAAACACTCTAACTTGAATGTATCTGTAGCCATTTTCCTTCTTGGACGATGCTGGAAGTTTTAACTTCATCAAGGTATTATTTCCACTGCTCCATTGGATAACCCATCGACCGACCGCTCACTAACTGGCCATTACCCTGTATTTACATTGTATTTAGTCTGTATTCACATTGTATTTACCCTGTACTTCCTATTTGCTGGCCTGCAGTGGACCTCACCAGTTGTGTGTAAATTAGGGGCACTTAAAAAAAACGAATTAGGGGTTATACCTATTGTGGTCAATGTTGACAGGGGCCTGATTTTATAACTGGTGTCAAATGCTATTGGTCGGGTTTATTTGCACATCTGCCAAATGTAAAAAAAAAACACATACTTCTTTTGCCATACAGGATGGCTTTAAACATGATTTCAACAAAGATGCATGAAAATTAGCTCATAGAATGTTCTGAACATGAATTGGATTTGTACAACAAATGCTATAATAGTATTATTTGGAAAAAGTGGCACGGAAAACAAAACTAAATAATGGATTCCTTTAAACATCATCCATAATCTGCTTGCGTGGTCATTTTGAAATATTTTGGTTGTTGCCGATGCCTAGTAATAAATAGAAAATGCTGAGCACCAACTACCAAAAACATGTGAACGTATCCACGTTCCCACACACCATGATGTTCCCAATGGTCCACGTTCCCACACACCATGATGTTCCCAATGGTCCACGTTCCCCCTCACACACCATGATGTTCCCAATGGTCCACGTTCCCCCTCACACACCATGATGTTCCCAATGGTCCACGTTCCCCCTCACACACCATGATGTTCCCAATAGTCCACGTTCCCACACACCATGATGTTCCCAATGGTCCACGTTCCCACACACCATGATGTTCCCAATGGTCCGTGTCCATTGGTACAAGCGTGGCCAAAAAAAGTCACCGTATCTCCCTCCGATGGAGTGGATTGTGTCCATGTGACCAAGGCACGTTGCTTTCCTCTGGCAGCAGCTGCTGAGCTGGAGAGAAATTCTAAATGCACGTGAAAGCAAACATAAATAAATACTTTTTTTTCTTTGGTGTAGAGAGGTTCTCTGCCCAGGTCACTACTGTGAGAATGGATCAAGTGTCTTAACTCTGGGATAAGTGGCTGATGTCACAACATAGGAATCTCTCTCTCCCTTCAACCCTGAAGCTGTAGCTGTGGCTTAATGGCTGAATCGAATCCCAAAATGTCCAGTAAAAGTGCACTAATTGGCTCATTATAGGAACTAGTGATGGTTCACAGTGGGGTTACAGTAATGAAACCAATTGATGGGTATGCTGTTACTCTGAAGTGCTTTCATTAAGCCAGTCTCTGGTGGCTTTTTCAGCACATGACTGCTGTGTGTCCTGTCCCATTGTCTGGTACCACGGCTGACAGTTGGGCTAGTGAGTCAAGGGCTGAGTCTTTTGTCTGAAAAACACAGTATAATGTGCCCTTAAAATGATCTACATTTAAAGTAGTTTTAATGCATGTTATGTTTTTTTACTGCTTTATTGTCATGTAAGTATGTGAAATACATATGTTATCTACATTAGAACACTTATTTAGCTTCACTTAACTTCAAATAACTATTATTGCTATCATTTAATGCTGTGATGTTGTGCTTATTGAAAGGTTACTTTGCTTGGGTTGGCAGCTTCACACGAACAACAGGAAGCAATACATACCTTCAACCACATTGTTTTTCACTTTCATTCTTGGATGTATGGAAACTATTTGGCCAGATATATAAAGGTGCTTATCTGAAACTCGTCACAGATGTTTTTAGAACCACAGAGCGGTGAGAAATCTGGGCACCATATTTAACTAATCTACACCAAAACCCAGAGAATTTAACAAAGAGAGAAAACAGACTGTGTGTATATGACGTTTTTGTACAACAATTTACCAATTTGAAAACAAAAAAGCTTTTTATTCATTTCTATTGAATACCTGACATGCGCCTGTTTATGCGTGCTTTAATGAAAAGCTCTGAATGAACACAATACTTGTACATAACATTTTATCTGATTTAGATAGTAAAAATGAACCACAGACATTATCCCTTTTGGGGGCAAGCAGTCAGCTAATCTGCCCCTAGCGTCTGGCTGAACAGTGTGTCAGCATCTGGTTATGGAGTGACTGGTTTGGAAAAGCCATCATGTCTCCCAGACAGAAAAGATACCATTTAAAAGTAGTTTCCTTTTCATTATTTTTTCACAACTGTCAGTTAGGTGACAGAGGGAGAATCTTCACCATCTGTCTCAGTAGACCTAACCTTTGCACGTGTGCTCCTGTGTTTGCATTTGTGTTTGTTACTTTAACTCTTTGGCGTACTGTGAGACCCCGTTGTACTTTCGCAATCACTTCCAAATGAAGAGCAAACAAGGCGCTGTGATTGGTGGTCTGGGCACACGGTCGTTAAGTCCCCCACATCAAACACACGAAACAAAGACGCCACTTCAGACACCTGCCTCCCTCTCTGTGGACCCCTTCCCAACGTCAACAGTGAAACAGTCGGAGAGAGAAGGGGTTGTGCATGTCAGCCGGTGTCCTGATACTATAATATGTATCAACGTAAGTCCAAATGACAGCACTACTGCCCCTGTTGTTTCCCTTGAGGGACATACAGAAATTAAGTTAGTCATTGAAGGAGCGGAGGACCTCACAGGGAGGTGGATGAGAGAGAAGTCATTTATAGAGACTCCCCAACCTGGATAGATGTCTTATAGGCATGAACAGCTAATGCAACCTCACCACACGTACCCACACCCTACATCCCCAAACCCCACGTACCCACACCCCACACCCTACATCCCCACACCCCACATCTCCACACCCCATGTACCCACACCCCACGTACCCACACCCTACAT